>PVIC010020070.1:0-29853 GCA_004025085.1 Thryonomys swinderianus | reverse complement strand
CAGGCTGCAAGAGAGACCATCGCAAAGGCGGAGACACGGCTGGGCTGGCGACCGGGGAACGAGGGCGGAGTTCACTGGCCGTTATTGTTGCCAGGGATTCATTTGGAGAAGGGCTGGGAGAGGGAGGAGACCTTCCCCCTTCCCGGGCATGACCCGGGGTGCTTAGGCGGCATGACCAGGGCCTCCTAAGAACCGAGACGGAAAGAGCCCGGGTTCCTCGCGGAAGAGCACTGAATGCAGTCAGATGATGTGCACGCTGCAGGGCTTGCCAGAAAATCCTTCAAACCCCGACGTTCTCCCCCGTTCCCCTGCTCCCACTGGGTGAAACCTTCTCTATCTGTCACCTGGATTATTTAGCGCCTCCCACTCGGTTTGCCGTGGCCACGCTGATTCCCTCCCACTCTCCGCGGGCGTCACATCGCGGCCCGAGGCCCAGCTTCGCAGCGTGTGAGCGCAGACAGACTCAGTTCTGACCCAGGCCCCCATCGGTCGTGAGTGCCTCAGTGGAGGTGACATAAAACGCAGCCCAAGTGGCTTAAATTGAGTAACAATAGTCACAGTGATAAAGAGAAAAATACAGGGCCGGAGATTTAGCTCAGTGGTTCCGGCGCCTGCCTCACAAGCGCAAGGTCCTGAGTTCAATCCCGGTAATCACATACAATGCTGGGCGTGGTGACTCACGCCCACCAGCAATCAATACCACATACCACAGTGCGGGGCACGGTGGCTCACGCCTGTCATCCCAGCACTCAGGAGGCAGAGGCAGGAGGATTGCTGGGTTCAAGGCTTGCCTGGGGTACACAGTGAGCTCAGGGCCAGCCTGAACTACAAAGCGAGACCTTGTCTCAAAAAAAAAAAAAAAAAAAAGATAAAAATACAGTGGAAGAAGAAACATGCAAACTTCAGGAGCAGACCATTTTTGGATTTCAATGACGTCCTCCTCTCCTGGTTGTTTTTGTATTTCTGCCATCCTCTGTGATGGTCCTGTTATCATTTAGAAAAATAACACTGGAAGTTTAAGGCCAAACCCTCAGAGCTAGAAGCCAAAAGAAAAAGACAGATCTCTCTCCAGAAGAACTCACACATCCTCAAGTCTGAGCTAGGTCTTGAACCAGCTGTGGAAATGCTCTCGCCTGAGGCAACCTGGAGTGCTGCCTGGGCAGAGCGGGGGCCCTGTGCCCCACCGCCCAGGCGGTGACCAGACACCGTCAGATGGGTGCTGGGAGGCTGGCGTTCCCAGCCGTGGAAGAATCTTTACAAGTCACAGCTCAGTGCAGGGCAAACAAACAAACAAACAAATCTGTTACGCAATTTTTAAAAAAAACCTTATTATAGAAAGGAGAAAAGCCAAACTCTAGATGCTAAATATGAAGTTTGAATATTTGTAGATACAGAATGATTCCTATGAAATCATAAAAAAAAGACTAGAAGAAAAAAAAAACCAAAGGAAAGAAGACAGACATCTTAGAGTTGGAAAGTAACTTGTTGGCTGCAGGTCTTAGCAAAAAATAATTTACACTAGCTGCAAAATGAGTTGTTTTGTTTGAATATTTAAAAAAATTACCAGAAGTATGATTTATCAGGCAACTGATTTTCCATTTTTTGCCATAGATTCAATGGAAAAGAGGTTTCTTTTTCAAAACAATTTTTTTTTTTTTGAGACAGGGTCTCGCTTTGTAGTTCAGGCTGGCCCTGAGCTCACCATGTAGTCCAGCAAGCCTCGAACTCAGCAATCCTCCTGCCTCTGCTTCCCGAGTGCTGGGATGACAGGCGTGAGCCACCACGCCCGGCTCAAATTGATTTTTAAGAAGCACGTCTATTTTGTAAATTGAGAATTGCTTCCATAAAATCTAATTTGGGGAATCTTGGTTCTCGAATGTGCCAGATGCAGAGCTTTTCCCTACAAAATGTCTGTTTTCATTTTTGCGATTACTTTTGGTTGCAGCAAATAAGTAAGTAACTGTATTTAGCTAAGTAAGACAAATGGAAGTTATTCCTAGGCGAGGATAACAGTACTGATTCCCAGGCACTCGGAGATCAGCATATGATCAAAGTTCATACGATCCAAGTTCATATAATCAAAGTTCAACCCTCGTGGCCATTGTCTGCCAGGTCACTAAGAGGTAGCTTCCTTGCATCAGACCAAGTGTTTGCTGGTGGGTGGCAGCACTGCCAGGGCCCTTGGGCGTCACTGAGCCAGGTCCGGGCTTCCGAAAGGGGACCCTTCCGGTCTGCTGACTCACCCCTTTGTTCCCAGCTGGCTCTTGATTAAGCTTTGCTAGGACACTTGATAATGTCACTCATAGTCAGGATTAGCTCTGCTTCTTTTAACTCTTCAGGAGTCATCTTCAGCCATATAAGATTAAATCAACCTTGGGCCGGAGATTTAGTTCGGTGGTTCCGCCGCCTGCCTCGCAAGTGCAAGGTCCTGAGTTCGATCCCGGTAACCACATACAATGCTGGGCGTAGTGACTCACACCCACCAGCCATCAATACCGCACACCACAGTGCTGGGCGTGGTGGCTCATGCCTGTCATCCCAGCATTTGGGAGGCAGAAGCAGGAGAATTGCTGAGTTTGATGCTTGCCTGGGCTACATAGTGAGCTCAGGGCCAGCCTGAACTACAAAGCGAGACCCTGTCTTAAAAAAAAAAAAAAAGATTAAATCGACCCTCTGGTGTGGTATATCTCAAACTGGAATACTATGCAGCCTTTATAAGAATGAGTTATGGAGATGTGTATCTACTGTTCAAGAAAGTTCTCCAGGGCCTTATTAAATAAAAAAATAAAAATGACAAAGGGGGTAATGTTTTTGTATCTGTCATTCCAAGTTTACTATTTATGAACTAATAAAAAGGGGTTGTTAATAATTGTTACAACAAAGACGTGTGTCTCAGGTGCGTGAATGAAAAGGGGATTTATGTTTCAACATAACGACTCACTGTGCTATTGAATTTTTAAATAACTGTCACAATCATTTTTATATCCAAGGATAATATAAACTAGATTACAAAGGGCTATTTACAGTGCACTCATTCAGTGTGACCCAGACTTAATTTCTGGAGAAAATGAAAGAAAAATCTCTCATCCCATACCCCTCTGTGTGGCTTTTCACTTGCCTCTCCGGAACTCCTGGTTTCTTATCAACAAACTACCTCAGTCCACTGAGTTTACACACATTCCTGTCATCCTTTGGCACTAAAACGTATTTAGTTAAACATATTGAAGATGTGATATTCCCTACATCCTTTTTACTGTCATTTCCTACATTATCAAGGCCCAGTGCTCATGAACGTCTTCCATCCACCATCTTGCATTGCCCCAGATTCTTCTTCCTTCCCTCGGAACCTCTGCAAGGCGGGTACCACCCTTTGCCCCCGCCTTGGCACTGTCATTCCCTCTGCACCACCACCATAATTACCATAATTACCGCGCATTCAGGCTCTCTAACACACCCATCCCTCTGACCTCTTTAACTGGTGACATTTTAGCTCCAGTGATCTCAACCACCCACGCAAGTTGCCCTTCCCTGCTCCTCACAGCACTCATAATTGTAGCAAATCCCAAATCGCTCTGTCAGGCAGCCTCACTTTCTCTAGTCTTCCTCCTCTATCGAGACTTGGAAGTTGTGGATACTTCCGGTCCACGGATCGTGCTACTTTTTCACTCTGCATCACGCTCCACAAGTCCCGAGATCCTGGTCTATTCAGTCTCAATTTTGTGACTCAGCCTGTAACAGCTCATTGCAAATAAACTTACTTCCCACTTAACACTCTCCTCTCATCTTGTCTGGAAAGAAGTCCAGCCCTAACTGCATGTTAAATCACACTGTCCATGTTCTCATTCCTTGACTCAAGAGCCTAAATACAGAGAGTTCGGCCAGGTCTCTCTACTGAGTGGGCTAATTTCACACAGTACTGTACTATCCAAAGATCTTATTGCACTTAACTTCTTGGCTTTAGTTCCATCCTGGTAACCGATGTTTTAACCATCCCCATTGCCCAGCTCCCCCTTCTTAATTCACTCTCACATGGAGGTAAATGAAACCAGACAAGAACTACCTTATCTTCTGTACTGATTTCATCCTTTCTTTTTTTTTTTGCATGTGAATCATGTATTCTGCTTTCTTCATATTAAAATGAAACTGTAAAACACTGGTGTTCACTTCATCTTCCTCCTGACTCTGTCCGTGCAGAGACACATTTTCTATTATGCCTTATCGATTTCCCTCTGATCTGGTTCATTCTAATGAGCATGCGAACATCCCTTTGTACTTTACATCATTAGAACAAAACAAATAATGAGACAAAACTTTCTTTTAACCTGAAGTTTCTTTTGGCTACTACATGCTTTTTCTGTAACTCTTTGAAAGAGGAATCCAGCAAACTGCTGCCTGTATCTGTCATCCTTTCCCCCTGCACATTTTCTCTTGAACAGCAATCTGTGTGCATGAGTGTGTGCGTGCGTGCATGCGTGTGTGTGTGTGCATGCGCTTGTATGCGCAAGTATATGGGCACTTCATCACTTCACTGACCTTAGTGTGGTCCCCAGTGGTACAGATTTTGACAAAATCAGCACCGTCTTCCACTCCCCTTGTCTCCTTGTAGCACATGGTGAAGGTGAGCTTCCTGCCCTAAGCCCTTTCCTTGAGTGTCCTTTGTCCTCACATCCATGTGACTTGCACGTATCACACGGGCAGCTCTTTCCCGTTTTCTGTGTTCAGTCCCCATCCTCTATCACCTTTTTTTTTTTTTTTTTTTTTTTGAGACAGGGACTCTCTTTGTAGTTCAGGCTGGCCCTGAGCTTACTATGTAGCCCAGGCAAGCCTGGAACTCAGCAATCCTCCTGTCTCTGCCTCCCGAGTGCTGGGATGACAGGCGTGAGCCACCACACCCGGCACTGTGGTATGTGGTATTGATGGCTGGTGGGCGTGAGTCTCCACGCCCAGCATTGTATGTGGTTACTGGGGATCAAACTCAGGACCTTGTGCTTGCGAGGCAGGCGCCAGAACCACTGAGCTAAATCTCTGGCCCAATGGAAGGTAATTTTTGAGAGAAAAACCCTCATCTGCAAACATAGATGTAGACGGCAGCCTCTGAGGCAGAAGCCAATCGCTGGAGGCTCACGTGACCCTCTTGGCAGCTGTTAGCGGGACTGCTCCAAATGACATAACTGGGTGGGTGAAGAGCTGCTTCTAAAAACATGCAAGTCACCTCACACTTCATTACTCAAAGATAGTATCTCTAGTCATATTTCTAATAGTTAATCAGCAAAACTATGGCAACAAGACTCCAATATATTTAGGAACTATAGAACGATGTATCTTGACTAAATTTCCATGATAGACTTCAGTGTTTAATATAGGACAATATGTGCAGGTTGAAGTTTGGAATTCCTCCAGTGTGGAAGGACCTACTAAAACTTCTCGCTAGCTTTTAGCATATCACACAGTATATATTTTCTTCTCATTGCCTATATGATGATTTATTAAGAGTAAAAGTCCAAACTTCTATCTACATATACTGTCATCTATTAAATGCTTGCATTTCACGAGTCTAACAAGAAATGACCAGCTTCTTTCTATTTTTTTTTTTTTTTTTTTGCTGTACTGGGGATTGAACTCAGGTCCTTGTGCTTCCAAGGTAGGTGCAGTACCACTTGAGCTAAATCCCCAGCCCTCCAACTTCTCTCTATTTTTTAAAATATCACCCCATTGTATGGCAAGTTGTGGGGAATATCTCATTCACAATGACAACAAAAACAAGATTTATAGAGATGAAACTTGAAAAAGAAATATGAAGCCTATCTGAAAAAAGAGATTTTAATAAAAACCATAGAGACATATCTTAATATATGAACAGATTATGTTTATAAATGATAGGACTTACTTTTATAAATGTATCAACTTTTCCAAAATGAATTTTAAAATTTATCTGAAATCCTATCTAGCTTTCCAACAGGATTAATTTTTGGAACTTGGACATCTAAATATATCTAGAAGAATATGCAAAAAGAGCAAAAATAGTTTAGAAGAAGATTAAAAACAGAATAAAACTGAAATTTGTATTTCAAGTCTGAAAGTCCACTCTAATAGTCCAATCCTAACATTTTGCAAACATGATTTTGAAGTAGATGAATGAAGCTGAGAAATACAATGGAAACTACAAAATATGACCCATATGCGTAGGAATTAGCCTGTAAGTATTGCAACTTGGGAGTGGCTGGCATCAGATGATAGCAGTGAACGCTGGTTATTTCCAAGATTTTCTGAGCAGAACAAAACGGAGGGCCTTCTAAACACACAGGCTGTGAAAGGTAGGAATCAGAGAAGTTCTTTCTCTTTGTTTTGTTTTCTTTTTGCTATCATATGGAGTCTAAGGAAGTTTCTTAAAAGGTAAGATGAGAGCTCGGCTTGGCCCACTGCGAAGGCTCCTGACTCCACACAGATAAAGAATTTCAGGACACGTCAGTGTGCAGTGTTGGCAGATTTATTGGGCAGAGTTAGAAAGTAAAGGAGAAGAGGAAAAGGACTCCAGCTCGAACAGAGACGGGCACGCGCTCTTGCGTGCGGTCAGCTCACAAAAGCACGAGGCCAGCTTTTATGGGTCAGCTGAGCTGGGCCAGGGCCTAGTCCACTGCCACCTCAGGCTGTCCTTGTAGCTCTAGAGGAATTCTTACAGCTTGGGGGGGGCAATCTGATTTCCCTGGGATGACTGGTCTTACTTGGGAGGGGGTCCCTTGGTCCCCTCCTGTGCTAATCGCTCCCACTCGGGAGAGGGGATCTCACCATGGGGTGGTTGACAAGGTTCTGTTTTTCCTGGAACCTGAGGTGATCGTAGGCATGGTCTCCAGGGGTCAAGAACTTGACATTGTAAAAGGCTGGCAATCGGATGTCCCTGCAAATTCTAAAAATTACTGTGATTTCAGTGTCCTCGATCTTGAAAAATAATAGGATTGACTAGTTAACTTTAGAGTGAATAAATCTTGCAGTACAGAGACTCTTTAAGTGATTGAGATGTCTATGCTGGGCGAAGGTCTGCCCCAGGGTTTTAAGGCACCCAGCAAGCCAAACAAATCAAGTCTCTTCATTTTCTTTCTGTCTCCATTTCTTTTACCCTTCCCTCTGTTTTCTATACTACTTCACTTTGGTGCAAATCACAATGCCTCGTGAATCACCTCTAGGAGTTACCAAGGAGAAAATCAACCCCAGGTGCTCTCCTCAGATTCAGACTACCCTGGCCTGGCACATGAGACCATTCCTTTTGCGCCACGGGTTGAATTATCGTGTCATTGGCAGTCCCGAGAAAAATGCATGGAAAAAAGACTTGATGATTTTCCCCTTAAAAAGATGAAGTTTTTGCTAGTAAAAGAGGGTTGGATGTTATGTGAGCCAACGAAGCGAGCAGCTATCCAACACGGTAATAAAGATGGTATTTCAAATGAATAGCCAAAGATGGATTACTTAATAACTTTTCTTGAGACAGCATCATGCCTTCTTAGTAAATAAATTAAGTGGAATTAATTGTAATTTACCATGGAGCGTATGTAAAAATATGTTGAGTTCCAAACAACAGCAACATGGCAAAATAAAAGGTCGGGAGATTAAGGGGTGAGATAGGACAAAAAAACAGAAGTTACATAGGCCAAAGGTGACAGAGTTGAATGGGGAAAAAGTTTTAAATAATAAAAGCAATAGATGTAAAGGATTTGATAAAGCAGGAATCCTGATAAGGATGCGTTTGAAGAGCTGGAAATAAGTATTTTTTTGAGTTTTGACTTCATAGTCGTTTGGATTTGCATAATAGATATACATTCATGTATATTTGTGTACTCATATACATATGTCACACTTGTGACACATGTATGTAAATACTTAGCAAAACCAGTGTCTAATTTTGGTATTCTTCACCCAAGCTTACTGGTTCACTGGGGTGCTGGCTACACAACTTCTCATTCATATGGGAGCCCCATAAAAGTCTGTGTATCCTTTTAGTTAAAAGCATATATCATCTATATCGCTCTTCCTTCCTCTGCTACGTCACCAAAGTACATGCACACAGGTTGTAATTTTCCATCCTTGTACAAACTCTTCCTTAATTCTTCTTCTTTCCCTCGCATAGTCTGCTTAGCAGTAAAACCACTTGAAGGTGTTTTCTGCACTCACAGCACTTCGCTTGGTTGTTGTTCATGTTGTACTGAATACCCCTCCTGCGTCCCAGCACAGATCAGGGTCCCTGAAGACATAACCAGGCTTCTCAGGCCTCATCCTAATTGGCCTGTCAGCAAGGGAGACGCTGCCAACTGACCGTCCCTTGTTTTCTAGCATTTTCAACTTTTTGACCATCACGGTCTTTCTTTCTTGGTGCCTTTGCTGGACCTTTCTTATCTCTGCAAACTCCAAATACTGGAGCGTCTCAGTACTTCTGAGGCTACTTTCTCCCCTGCCTATGCCCAGTCATCAGACCTCTCCATGCAGTTCTGCAGAATCAAATGTCAGGGCGTTATAGTTAACTCCCAGACTCTGACCATCCCCTGGACTCCTGACTTATGTAACCAGTAGCCCACTCTACATTTTCACTTAGCTGTCTAATTGAGGCCTCTACTAAGTATTGGCAAAACCAGTCTCCTGCCTCGCACCCCCAACCTTCTCTCCCAGTGGTGATCTCCATTTCAGTAAATGACAAATCCATTTTTCTAAACATCTGATTCCAAAAACTACCTGACAAACACTTACTGAGAAATTGCTATCTCGGGTACTGTTCTGTGTACCTGAAACACTTCAACGAACAAGACAGGTGAAAATCTGTTCCTTTGTAGTACTTGCATCTTAGCAGTGATCACGGATGTCACATGTAGCTCCTTTCCGCCCTACCCCCACATCCAGACCCATCCTGAAATCCTCTTGTTTCTCCCCTTCAGACCTTACGTGTATTCCAACCATTTCCCCTGATCCCACTTGTACCATGTAGTCAAAGCTACCAAAATCTCCCCAGTGAACTCATTAGCAATCTAACCAATTTCTTTGCTTCGGCCCTTGCTTGTCTACAATTTCATCTTCAAACTGCAATTGGAGAGATTTTTTTGTTTTGAAATATGACTTTTCTGTTTAAAGTTCTTCAAAAGCATTTCATCTCATTCCGAGTAAAACCCGTAATTTTTAGCTTGGCCAGTGTGCTCAGGATGGTGTGTCCTCTGCTGTCGTCTGCATTTCTCTGTCTAGAACCTTCTACAACCTCCACACCGATCTCCACGCTCATCCCAAATAACCCCGAACTGTGCCTGTGTCAAATTTTGCCCTCCTCTTTCTCCCATGGGAATGCTTTCCCCGCAGAGCTTCCTAGTTTTTCTTTCCTCATTTCATCCAAATTTGTGCTCGATTCTCAATCTATCAAAATAATATATTTCTATGCCGGGTGTGGTGGCTCACACCTGTCATCCCAGCACTCAGGAGGCAGAAGCAGTAGGATTGCTGAGTTCGAGACTTGCCTGGGCTATGTAGTGAGCTCAGGCCAGCCTGAATTACAAAGCAAGACACTATCTCAATATATATATAAATTTCTAACATTCTTTTTATTCTAAGCCATACCCCAGTCATTTTCTTCCCTTTGCTGCTATGTTATTCTGTAGTAATTTAGCAATCCTGACCTTGCAATTAATATTAATGACTTTTCTCCTCCCCTTTCTTTTGAGAGGGTGAGCTTTATGAGGGTAGGACTCAGTTTTATTTGTTAGTCTGTTCCCAGAACCTGGAGAAATATTTTTGTGCATTATTGACATTTAATAAACAGCTGAAATATTTGTTGAAAGTCTATTTGGTTAATTTTCCTTGCTTACTTCCAAACAGACTAGCTAAAAGGCAATGTAGTTTGATTTCCTTAGCATTGATTTATATATCTCCTTTGGATCAAAGAAGCAATTCTTTTCTTTCTTTCTTTCTTTCTTTTTCTTCCTTCCTTCCTTCCTTCCTTCCTTCCTTCCTTCCTTCCTTCCTTCCTTCCTTCCTTCCTTCCTTCCTTCCTTTCTTTCTTTCTTTCTTTCTTTCTTTCTTTCTTTCTTTCTTTCTTTCTTTCTTTCTTTCTTTCTTTCTTTCTTTCTTTCTTTCTTTCTTTCTTTCTTTCTTTCTTTCTTTCTTTCCTGGGGATAGATCTCGGATCCTTGTGCTTCCACAGTAGGCATGGAACCACTTGTGCTAAATCCCTGGCCCAGAAGCAATTCTTTTTAAATCTACTCTTTCTGTAAGCATGTCAATTAAGCCTTAATTTAAAAATACACGTCTTGGATTTTTTTGTGTCCCCTTCCTTTAGTCAGCCTGATTATCACTGTTATTTAAAGACTCTGGATTAGATTTTAGGTATCAGAATATCATTAAATACTCAGATGTTCCTGAATAGGCCTTGTATTCTTCAGTCTCTGCTCAGTTAGACCATCTAGAATTCTCCTAACCATTTTTCTAATCCTTGGAGTTTGTTAATTGTCTTTATTTCTCTTTTTCTGAATTATTTCCAGGTGGATGATTCTTCCTTTTCCATGGATCGGAACTCTCAGTTCTTCTGTCTTAGGGAAAAGGAAGCTTAGGTACAGGCGTAGAAGAAAATAAAGTAAGATTTTAGAAAAGACCAATGCGGGAACAATTTTTATCACCTGCAATTTGCTTCCTCTTTTTTTGTGGCACCGGGGTTCAAACTTGTGACCTTGCATTTGGTAAGGCAGATACTGAAACCACTGAGCTAAATCCCCAGCCCGTTTGGTTCCTCTTTTAAGTATTTTGCCTCTCACATTTCCTCTTGTTGATATCTTTCCTTTACAGTGAGAATCTTTTGCATACACAAGCCGAAGATTATATCCATAGTAAGGAACGCAGACTGCGAAATCATGATAAATGGGCTTTGTACCACGGGCACCATATTGATACAGTGACATAACCTTGCTCCTGCCCTACGTATATATTCTTAGGAGTTACTCGCACATTTATTCCTTTCAACCAGTAAGGATTTAGTCATATATTCCACAAGGGTACTAAGAACAGTGAAATTTGGCTTTTTTCCCCAATCCTTGTGGCTGCAGCATATAGTGGGTCCTTTGCAATATATGGCTACCACTATGAGAGCTCAGAAAAAACAAACAGGTTATAAACACTAGATTCACAAACCATCAGAAGTAGCTGTGTGCTTAGAACCTTGGAGGTGCTACAATGCTACCTTCCTATCTGAAGGAGATCGAAGTAAAGCCCTGGAAATCTTAAGCTGTTTGCACAATTTAAGTCTTGTGCACATTTGGTGACAGGGCTGGCCCTGACCCAGCTTCCTAACTTTGCATCAGTTTTAGACTTGACATCCTCATTAATTGCAGATGTGGAACTGATCAGGATTTTGTCAAAAGAAAATTTGGATCCTCAGCTATAAAACTTTAAAATATTGCATTATAATTTGGAAGGAGGGATAGGACTGATTTAACACTCAGTATAAAAGTCTGTAAGTCATGAAACATTTCAGCTAGGACTAAAACTCATATTTTAATTTCATACTAGGGGCAACATAAAAGCCTAATGACACTGATTTTACTAGTGACAGATATTTAAATTAATTTTCTGGTAAACTACCTATCTTGTCCCAATTATTTAGAGTTCTCATTCAGTTGTCTCTTTGAAATGTGGTTTGCTAAGTGCTAGTGAAAAACTGGCTTAATACCTTTTTCTAAAACTCAAGTAAACATGTTTGCTGAGTGAAGTAGATGTGATGCGCGAAGCTCAGTGCTTTCTAGTTAATTTTCTTTCCTATTTTTCACACAAAACCTCATGGCTAATGGCAGAGGATTGACTTCTGAGCGGCAATAAAAAATCATAATGAAATGAAAACATTTGACATTTGTTCTGTAAAGCAGACTGGTAGGGAATTCAGTGGAAAGAACTATTCTTTATCAAAATATGTTCAGTACAATTATAAAGTATTTGTATAACTTTCTCTTTTTAAAAACTTTCCCTTTAAAAAAGGCAGATCTAGGCTGAGGATTTAGCTCAATGATACTGGGTCTTCTTTGCAAGAGCCAGGTGTGGAGTTCAGTCGCTAGTACTGAAAAAATACAAAAATAAAATAAAATAAAATAAAAAGGTATGTCTGACTCAACACTTACTATTAAATGGCAGATATAGTACAGTATTAAAAGCTATGCTGAGAAAGAATATTAAGTGCAAAACTATCTTGGTATACAAAGTCATTAGAACTTTACAAAACTGTGCACATTTTTTCATTTCTGTTCATAGATATAGAATTAATAGATGTCAAATTATTACTCAAGGATATCAGGGTGGTGAGAGGCTGGTAATTCTATTTTTTTCTTTCATGCATCTTCCTTCTTTTTAAAGTCTACTACAGTGACTATATCTTATTTTGCTAATAAAAGATTATGAAAATAATTGTCTTCTAAATTATATATTATTAGAGATGTAAAATATCTCCCAATCTTGATTTGAAAAATCAATCTTGTTTCTGTTTTAAAGTAAGGCACTTCTATCTAGCAACTGAGCTATATTTTCAACATTATGACAATTTTGAAGCCAAAGAACTTTTATAAACTGCATTCAAACTACTCTATTTTTTAGAAAATCTGTGCACAATAAAGGAAATGATGATCTCAATTATTTTTGATAGAGAAATGTAAAGGATCATGTTAAAAATTCTAAGCTTCAAGAAGAGTTATTTTCAAAAAATAGACTGAATGACACAAGAATAAGTAAAGATAAAATTTAAAAAGGATTTGAAAATCCACTGCTTTGAAAAATCAGCAGTTTTAATTTGTTATGTTGATGAATGTCTTCATCCATATGATATTTTCTGCCACTGGGATTATTTTCTTAGGAGACATTCCAGAAATACTAGGTGAGAGAGTATGCACAGGTTTTTGGCTTTTGAAACACTATTTTTTAAAATGTGAAACTTGATACAGCTTTTATAGAGTGGAATATTTCTATAGGAAACTTGGTGTGGGAATGTGATGAGGGGAAGGAATAAATATGATACAGAAAGAAAATAAAAGAGCATGTATAAAGGGGGGAGGAGGTGTGGGTGGGTAGGGATATGGGTAAAAATGAGAATTAACTTGTGTCATATACTGGTACAAATTCCCCAATGTTATACGTGATTCTGAGATGTATATAAATTGTACCAATAAAGAATTCAATTTTAAAAAATGTGAAACTTGTTCAATTCAACCCCCAATAGCAGTGAATAAATTCACATTACTTTACAAAGATTCATATTCACTGAAGGTTATAGCATTCACTTCAAAATTTTACTAATTTAATACTATTCAAAGGTAACTTTTTCCATTTCATATTCTTCTAATGAATAATGATTTTGAGCATCTTCCCATATGTTTGTTTACTAATTATCAACTGTCTGTTCATTTTTTTTACCATATTAGTCCCTTGTTGTTTTCTTATAAATTTTCATGAGACACATTAATTAACCTTGTTCTAAAATTTTTCCTGGTGTATTTTTTTATTGTATTTTTTTGTGATGTAAAAATTTTAAACTTCTTATAATTAAACCGGAAGTGTTTACTCTTTGTTTTTTTTTTATTTTTTAGAATTTAAAACACTACCTCATTTTCACATTACTACGGAACCTGCTTCTTAGTTTTACTAGTGTTAACAGAGAGGTGAAACATACTGTCCTGTGCCAATCATGAAACTTTAGTCATGATTCCAGGGCATTCTTCAAAATATAGATTCAAACCCACGATGCACCTGTGAGTCGTGTACATTTTACTAAATGTCTCAGAAAGATGAAGTATTACTGTATACGATGAGCGATGAAGCTTCACAGTATATTTAATAGATGTGTCAGTTTTTCCCCAAAAGTCCTATGACATGTCAAGATATTTTCTTTATACTTTTTCTCCTTTTCTATTTTTCCCCTACAGTCTTCAAATTCTTCCCACTTTCTAAAAAAAAAAAAAAAAAAAAAAAAAAAAAAAAAATTCAGTACTTGCTTTTACCGTGTGCGCCTAACCTGACTCAGGCCAAAACTACACTCAGTGAACTGAATTCCTTAAAATTCAGTGAGCAGCTGTAAATTAGTGCTAGGGTTGCCTCTTCACGGCATTGCTTCTTATCCTGTGTAATGATCAAAGTCTTATCCTAATCAAACAATGTTCATTTTCTAGAGACAAATCCAATTGCTAGAAAAAAAAACCCACAATTTTTCTTGATTCTTACTTTGACATTTGTCAATTCTTTATACTAATTGTAATCCATTGTTATAAACTCATGGAGCTAAATTCATTGCTTTTTCAAAACGTTAAGTAGCTTAAAACATTAAGTAAATATTCATCGGTTAGTTAATTAACAATGATAGACCATCTGGACAAGTCCAGGAAATCTCTGCTCTCAGAAAATCCCAGAGAAGTAGAGAGACGTGGAAATAACTCACCATATTAAGACATACAGTGTAATACTAGAGATAAGTTCAAAATTATTTAACAAGCTGGGTACAGGCATAAACTGCCAACAGGAGGGAAAATGTGTAAACGAAAGGACTCAAACAGGGTGTTTTATACACCTTTTTACTGTTCAGAGAAACAAGCAACACTGTGCCAGCCAACAGGGGCCAAATTGCAGCACTTTAGCTATTAAACTGTGGCCTCCCTGCAAGGGCGGTGGGCTGGCACCCACCAGTCCTAGTGTGTGGTTATGTACATGATACATTTCCTAATACTGTTACTATTATTGATGATATTGTTGACTTCGTCATGCTGGCAATAGGGAGGCAGTTTTCCTTTGTGCCCAGAGCCAACCAGAATAGTAAAGTCACTATAACACATTTCCTCAGAGGGCACCCGTCTTCGGACAGTCAGTGAAACTGATAGGTGTCGACAGGGTTATGAGGAATAAGGGCTTTCATTTTCTTTTTTTGGTTGTGGACTTCTAACATCATACTTCTGATGTGAAACATATAAACAACTGAACTATCACTGGGAATAGTGTTTCAAAAAACACATTATATGCTTCCCAGTGCTTAATGCTGATCACTTGAAGAACAGAAACTGTGAAACACGCTATGCTTAGAATAGAAACTGAACAAAATGCATATTTATTTCCTAAAATACTCAGATGCCTAGAAGGTATTTTTTAAAATATACGTTTCTCTGTCTCTCTCTCATGTGTGCACAGACACAGACACAGACACACACACACACACACACACACACACACACACACAGAGCCTCTGTTTTGTTTGGCCATTGCCAGAACCACTAATGTTTTGTTTGGAGACTTGTACACCTAGATCTGCATTTGTGATTATTTGGCAAATTTTACAAAAGTACCTTTATAGCATTTGAATGTCATGAGGCATATAGTTGTTCAGGTCCATTCATGGACTTATTTCTCTGGACTGTCTTTAAAACGTGGATATGTGTGCGTTTTCTGTTGTATTTGATTATTTTTTAATATGTTGCAACATAGAGCAATAAAAGAACCAAAGTGAAATGGTCTCTATAAGGAGAAGGACAAGAATAAAAATGATTTCCATTCATCTCTTTCTACAACACGCAATTACTTTCTCATGCTGTTTTTACAAAATATTTTCTTCTTTTCCTCTTTCTCATTTAAACTCATACACTTCAAGCGGTTGAAGAAACCTCCATCACCAAAGGAACGAGCGTGCAGCTAGTTTACAAAAATCGTGAAGACACATGCCTGATGGGGGAAAATACGGAGAAGAGCGGTCACACTGTCCATCCATTCATTACGTACAGTCATTTGTTCGGGGTGGAGAATGAGAAGCAGCCTGAGCAGAGACGTGTCACAAAGATCTGCAGTGCAACTTTGAAGCTTGTCTGGAGGCGCAGGACATTTTATGCAGCCCGACACAAAGCAATTCTCACAGTCGGGAGTCTGTGGAAAGCACACAGGCTCAGGAGGCAGCGGTGACTTGGGTGTCTGGACACAGAAACTATGACCTCAGTTACGGCGGCCCAATATTTACTTTTCCTTTCTCGCGCGCCGTGCACCTCATGATGTCAGTGTGCCAGGAAGCTGGGAGGGGCCGGAGATAGATTCCCCAACTCTGCAGAAATCGCCAGACACAGCGAGGGCATAGAACTCCCCCGAGTTTCCTAAAGAGGCCTACTTCGACTGTGTGTACAGGTATTCCTACTGAAAAACTCGTCTCTTTTCTGCTCATCAGGAGGAAAATAGCCACGTTCAAAGGAACCCCTCCTTCACCAGTTACGGAACGAATGAAGGTTCCGCGCTATCCGTGTGCAGGTCCTGTCCGAATGAGACCCGTGTTCATGCCGTGGGTGCCGGCCTTTGCTCCTGCCCACTCAGTCATTAAACTGTCGGTATGCGTGAGCGCTGCTTTCGGACGATCGTGGCTTCTTACGTGGCAGCTACATTTGACAGGTTTCTGCCTCATTCACCAAGTAGTTGATCTTTGTGCTTAAGAGAACTTAGATAATTGCTTCTTAATTTTCTTGTGAAAATCATGCAACTTGAGTGGGTCCTGTCACCAGTCAAGTGACCCCACAACAAGTGCAGGTGCTCAGAGAATTCTACCGAAAGGGCCCTGTCCTGTTATCCTAGTGCCACTTGTTTGGTTGAAGTGTCCTTGCGCTGGACATCCTCCCCCCTGCGCTGTCGGGCTCGGCAGGTTCTGTCTTGCCAGACTTCCTCCGGCCTCGGCCAGGGCCGCTTCGTGCCGGGACCTGCACTGCTGAACAGCGAAGGGGCGGTCTCCGAATTTCGGGTCTCACTGGATGTGCGCAGTGCTTCTGTTTGCAGACATAACCGGTCCCGGTATTTGGGAGACATTTTAAAAAATAGTCTTCCCTCCAGCCAAGCAAATAAACAGACACAAACAAGGCTTTTGAGGTAACCAGGGAGGCTTTTTGTTTGTTTCTTTGCACAGACAGACGTGAGGAGAGTGAGGCGAGCTGGGCAGCTGCGGGCGAGGCCGTCACTGAAGAGGAGACTAGGAAGCTAAGCTGCGGCTCCAAGGTCCAGGGCTCGGCCGCGGGAGACAGTAGCTCTTAGAGAATGGAGGCGAAACCGGGGCCCTGAGCGACGCCCATGCGCTCTGCACCCCAGCATAACTTCTGTGTCAGAACCCGGGGGAGCCACGCTCTTCGCTGGGGCAGTCCTGCAGCAGAGTAACGTGGGCGGTGAAGGGAGTTTTGCCTGGGAGTTTGGCCCGTTCTCTCTCGGGCCGCTCGTGAACGAAAGGCATGACCATGGGCGAACACTTTCCCGGGCTGATCGGTGCTTCCCTACCCGGCTGGGTCTGGGAGGCAAGTCTGAACAGAGGGTGGAAGCACCACGTGCAGCGAGGAAGGTGAACCCCGCGGTTTCCAGTTGAAGACCGCAGGGAGTGTGACCGCCTCCGCCCACGTCTGTCTTCCCTTCAGATGGCCCACGGGGAAGCTGCGATTTTCCCATGGCCCAGCTGAAGTCAGAGGGAATAAAAAACGAGGAGATGTGTCCAAAGTCCCATAGCTCATAAGGAGCAGGCAGGGTCACAACATGTGACATACTCGTTGTCTGAGCAGAAGGTGGGTCAGATCAAGGCTGGTTTTCGAGGCTGGAGTCTTTTCCTGCTAGGCCTCTGGCATAGTGCTGCATCTGACCGGGGCTGTCCAGAGGGTTTGGCGGGCCAGTGCAAGACTCAGCCAGGAATTTAGCTCAGTGATTCCAGTGCCCGCCTGGCAAGCAGAAGGTCCCTGGTTCAATCCCCAGTACCACATACAACAATACCAGGCGTGGTGACTCAGGCCCACTAGCATTCAGTACCACACACCACAGTGCTCAACATGGTGGCTCATGCCTGTCATCCCAGCACTTGGGAGGCAGAGGCAGGAGGATCGCTGTGAGTTCAAGGTTTGTCTGGGCTACATAGTGAGCTCAGGGCCAGCCTGAACTACAAAGCGAGACCTTGTCTAACTTTGGCCCCACATGCCCATGACAGCAGGGAAAAGGTGGAGGCCTTTGTCCTATCCCCACTCAAACATAATTTTTGATTTTAACAAGGTGAATTTGAGTCATCTCCTGAAACACTTTCAGTTTTCTTTCTTAGAGTGGATAAGTTTTCATAGATGTTGTCTTGGCTTCGTGAGGAGGTTTTGACTTACCTCTCGCCACAGAAAAAAATATTTGTGATTTGTCTTTAAAAGTGTGAAGAATAGTAGGGTTTAGATCTCAGTTTTTGAGCCAGGTAAGAACCATTCTAAAGGCCATCAGTGCCGCAGAGAAAAGTGAAAGAGAGAAGAATGTTGGGAGCATGTGCGGTGCGGGATTTGGATGGATCTTCACAAGACGATGACCAGGCTGACCTCTGAGTGGACGCTCGGAGGAAGAGAGGGGAAGGATGTTCTAAACAGACACTCACAGGGGCTTCTGGGCTCAATTTTAAAACAAAAGAAGTCTAAATTTTCTCATGAAACCTTCTAACTATATAAAAAGCATTTTGTAATAAATCGGTCAGGAAAAACCTGTTGATAGGTTACATTTACACAACAGCCAATTTGTGAGGCTTACGTAATTTTAACCTATTTATCATTAACTTTCAATGCAAAAATGGCTGGTCTGTATTTTCATGTCTCCTCTAATCCCTGGAGCCCAAACTCTTCGCTTTCCTTTCACGTCTCCTCCTTTGCTCTTGAGCGTTATCTACTACGGATTCTCCTGCCTCTTTGCTCAAACTTTGTGTTTATCACTTCACATCTGAATAATTGGTCTGACTCTGTTATAGCTGGCCTTTAAATTCTCTGCACTAGTAATAGAGTGGGATTCCGTGTATGAGAGAAATTTGGGAGCACGTTGTGTCCTGCCTCTGGGTTTTGTTTTTCTGGAATTATTATAGGTATAATTTGCTTTGGTTATTTATGCAGTAAACTTTGCTGATTATTTTCATTATCACTGAATATTATCTAGTTGGTTATTTAGCAAAAGTGGAGGAGTTAATGCGCCTCTAGCCTGCTGTGCTGTGGTTTTCCTTCGTTTGGTTATTACGGAGTGTGCTGAAGAATCTAATTATCCTGATGCCATCAGGCCCCTGTATTATAGGTCTTGTTTATTGTTCTAAGACCTTTACATTATATCAGCAGATTGTATCCAAACTCAACTGCCATACTACTGCCTCAGAAGCAGTGGAGTAGGTACAGGATGAAAACGTACTTCACTTTTTAGAAAGGCAAACAGCCTGTATTTTTTTCTAGCTCTACTACCTTTAATTGGAGCCAAAATGGAAATGTTTATCATATTCTCAGAGAATGATTGATGGCACTCATATTAATACAGGTTATGTTCTATTACAGCAATGCTTATGCCCAAATGTTTCTAAATAAGGAAAATTATTTTCAGGCCTCAGCGCACAAGTACGCTTTTTTGTAACATTAAATTCAATCATTATGGAGAGAATAAAGAAATATTAGCCATGCAACCTTGGATTTAGCTCAGCACAGCTGCCACCTTCCTTGCAAGTGCAAGGTGGTGAATTCGATCCTCCTCAGTACCACAGAAGAAGAAGGAGGAGGAGGAAGAGGAGGAGGAGGAGAAGGAGAGGGGGAGGGGGAAGAAGAAAAGAAATATTAGACACTTAAGCAAACTTTGAAGTTTTTTTTTTTTTTTTGAGACAGGGTCTCACTTTGTAATTCAGGCTGGCTCTGAGCTCACTATGGAGCCCAGGCAAGCCTTGAACTCAGCAACCCTCCTGCCTCTGCCTCCCGAGTGCTGGGATTACAGGCGTGAGCCACCACGCCCGGCATTGTGAAGTTTTTGATTCAACTAGGACTAGGACTTTGGAATGGAGGAGAGAAAGACTATCATAAGCTAAAGAAATTTCAAAAATGTATTAAATTGATTAGTACCTTTTGGATGTATATTGTGATCACCTTCATCTTTGGGAATTTGTACCGGTAGATGATATGTTTGGATTTTTCTCTTGTTCCCACTTCCCTTCCCTCCTTTGAAAGAATGCTTTCATGGCACACATTCGGTATGACATTTTTTTTTTTTTTTTTTGCTTTTGAGACAGGGTCTCGCATTGTAGTTCAGGCTGGCCCTGAGCTCACTGTGGTGCCCAGGCAAGCCGCCGCGAACTCAGCAATCCTCCTGTCTCTGCCTCCCGAGTGCTGGGATTACAGGCGTGAGCCACCACGTCTGGCATTGTAGTATGCGGCGTTGATTGTTGGTGGGCGTGAGTCTCCACACCCAGCATTATATGTGGTTACTGGGGATCGAACTCAGGACCTTGTGCTTGCGAGGCAGGCACCGGAACCACTGAGCTAACCCTCCGGCCCTCGGTATGAAATTTTTTAACAGTAAAAGGCCAATCAAAATCTTTTTCATTTGTTACACTCCATCCTAAGTAAAATCTTCTTTGGAATGGGCTTCACAGAAGCACACTGACCTGACAGTCTAATTGCAATGGAATTAATTAGTTCCCTTTTAGAACTTCTCTTTTGCTAACTTCTTTACAGTTTTGCCACTGTTTTACAAATGACTACACGTTGGTCTTCACGGGAACGATCGCCTTGATCAGAGCTGAAAATCCCATATCCCGTCTCCCAACTCAAGATTAACAGAAATAATATGATTTCAACCATGTATTGAATTCCAACCGTGTCAAGCAGGTGTTTGGCAGTTTACATACATGGACGTCAGGCAACCCTAGCTGTGATAGGAAAAGAACTTTTGCCATTTGAAAAAAAGGATGCCATTACTGATGAGTCTGAGAGACTTGGCTGGGTTTTGATTAGTGGGGCTTGCTTAGGCGGGGACGGCACTTGAGTGTGTGAGACTCCAAAGCGCAGGACGACGCCCACGGCGTACCCGCCTCCTACCTTGGGGTCTGGGCTGTGCCCAGCGCTCCACCGCTACCTGCTGCGGGAAGAAAAGAGTGACCGCTGGAGAGTGTTTCGGGAACAGGTTAGAAGTCTGAAAAAACTTGTTCAAGTTCCATGTGTTTAAAAAAAAAAAAATCTGTCTGTGTATCGGGGAAGAACCTTTATTGTGTTGGCAAAATAAACACCCTCTTAGAGCTTCCCAAACGGGATCTGCCTTGCGTGTGTTAAAGCAGAGAGTCCGCAGGGCATCGCGGAGAACGTGCATCCGCCCAGACTTGAAAAGCAAGTCAGGCCGAGCCCGGTGATGACGGCAGGACCCAGGCTGACGGCAGGGGCGCCGCGTCCCGCGTCCCGAGCAGCTCCACCGGCATCATCCCCGAGCCGCATTTAATCTCAGACAGCACGGAGGAGCCAGCCGAGCGCCCGGTGCTTCCCGCAGCAGGTCCCCGGCTCGGCCGCCGCTGGGGCGGAGCAGCGCAGGGGCCAAGCGCTCTGCGGGGGCGCCGGCGCGGGCGGGCAGGGGCCAAGCGCTCTGCGGGGGCGCCGGCGCGGGTGGGCAGGGGCCAAGTGCTCTGCGGGGGCGCCGGCGCGGGCGGGCAGGGGCCAAGCGCTCTGCGGGGGCGCCGGCGCGGGCGGGCAGGGGCCAAGAGCTCTGCGGGGGCGCCGGCGCGGGCGGGCAGGGGCGGGGCGACGGTGAGCGGCCCGAGCTCAGCAACCGCAGCCGCTCCGTGCGCTGCCTCCCAGAGGCCGGGCGGGACTTCCAGCGCCAGAGCAGGGCCTTCGGAGGCGCAGCCAGAGCGCCTGGGTCACCGTGACCTGCGCTGTGCGGAAGAGCCGAGGCCGTTTCTGCCCAGTGCGGCCTGGGAGCGAGAAGCCGGCCCTGGCTGACCACTCGCGCGGCCTTCGCGTTGGGTCCCCTCCCTGCTGCTCAACAGCCAGTGCTCGCGAGGCTTTTTGTAAGACAACCGCCAGGACTGGACAAATGAATCACTTGCCTCCTGAATTTATATCCTACTCTTCAAAAGCAGCGCGATGATGGGCAAAACCTTCCTGAAGGAGCAACCCGGAGGTCTCTGCCTGCTCCTCACCCAGAGTATCTCATTTCCTCATCTTACCTTCCGCACGGTTGGTAACACCCAGAAGGTGGTCGAGCCATTGGCTGTTTTATACTAAATCACCGTATCTCAAGTTCACCTGGGATTTCCCAGAACACATTGCAGCAGAATGGTAGCATGCCTCTGACTTGCTCAAATGTACGTTATGTAATTTAAAATGCATCCTTTAGAAAAGTTCAACAATGTAAAAACAAACTTCAATTAAAGATGTAAAAAAGAGTACAGCAAGGATTTCTCTGAAGAAGGTACAGAAGCAAGATGAGAGCATTAAAAGCTGCTCAACACCAGTCATCATCAGGAAAAATACACATGGAACCCACACTGAGATACCTCTCTCCCAGTAGGATATAAAAGGATAGTTTATAACAGGTGTTGATGAGAAGATGGAGAAATTTGAGCTCCCATGCATCAGTGATGGAAATATAAAATAATACAAATGGTGTGGAAAACAATGGTCAGTATCTCAAAACAAAACGAAGTAAAAACAGAATTACCATATGATCCAACCAACGAAATTCTGGGATAGACTCAAAAGAATTATGGCAGCTCAGTTTGTGATAGCTAAATCTTGAAAACAATCCAAATGCCCATCAACTCTAGACTGGTTAAAGAGGATGTGGGTTTTTAAAAATATAGAATGGAGTATTACTGTGCCATAAAGAATGATGAGATTGAGTCATTTATACTCAAATGGATGTACCTTCAGGACATACTCATAAGTGAAATAAATAGGTCACAGATGTGCAAATATCATGTATTTTGTCTGATATGAGAAACTGAAGTTATAAATGTGTTCTAGAACGTATGATTGATATTGCAAAATAGTAAATATTCAAAGGGTAATGAGGCTTAGGGGTAAATAATGAAGAAAGAAAAAAATTAATGTAAAAAAAGGAAACAATGCTTGTGTATATAGGGGTGGGGGAGGTAGGGTGGGGAGAGGAGGGGGGGAAAATGAGAATTAAGTTGTGTCATATAGTGGTACAAATTCTCAATGTGGAGTGTAATTGTGATGTGTGTATATAATGCACCAATAAAATGTACCAATAAAAAGAAATTGCAAATATCCAGAACTAAAGCAGCATGATTCATGATAATCAAAGTATCCATCTACGGGTCATCACATAAAGAAGATGTGGTATGTCCATACAAAGGAATATTACTCAGCTTAGAAAGGGAAGATAATTCTGACATTTTGGACAATGTAGCTGAACCTTAGACACTCTGCTTAGCAAAATAAGCTTTTCCCAAAAGGCAAAAGCTACATAATTCTAGTACTCTGAGGTGCCTAAATACTCAAGAAATAGAAAGGAGAATGGTGGTGAACAGACTGTCAAAGGTGTCTATGAAAGTAAAGTGGTTGTTTTGCAGTTAATGGGTACAGAGTTTCAGTTTTAGAAAATGGGAAAATACTTTGGAGTGGGTAGAGATGACAATCGCACAACAATGTGAATGTACTGAATGGTGGTGATCTGTATATGCAAAATGGATAAAACGACAAATTTCACAATTATTTTTGAACCAGGAATTGAACTCAGGACCTTTCCACTGCCAGGGCACCCGTGAGCTAAATCCCCAGCCCTTATATTCACAATTTATAAAAAACTCATTGTTATGTATTGTGTTTTGTTTTGTTGTATAGATCCCATACACATATGAATAAGGTATTTATATAGAGAATATACATTTTCTTTTAGCTTCTAGGTAATTTAATAACAGGTTTTAACTTGTAATTTTAGATGGATAATTGATTTACCCCAGCAGTACACAAGTTGTAATTTCTCTGTGTTGTTTCCGCTGGTGCCAAGAAACGAACTCAGGACCTTGCGCTTGCCGGGCAGGTGATGCACCACTGAGCCGCATCCCCAGGCCTTCTCTATATTCGCATCGACACTTGTTATGTCTTATTTTTTAATAAGCCAAGTTTCAAACTGAAGCATTCCATAGGATGCAAGTCCACTGAAAACTCCTCAAATTTTGAAAAGATTGTTAGTAGCAGAAAAGTGAAACAAAGTACTCTAGCTATATGTTACAAACTGAAATATAAGGAACATTACAAACCTTAACTGTCCAAACTTCCAAAAGTTTTCTCTAAATTTGTTAGATCACTAAGCATCCACAACTTAAATGACGATTCCACTTCCACTTTAACTGAGGGGCCGTGGATTAACCAGGTACCGTTCTTTCCTCTTCTTCATCTTCTTCTTTTCAAGAATCATTGGTCAAGGGCCGGAGATTTAGCTCAGTGGTTCTGGTGCCTGCCTCGCAAGCGCAAGGTCCTGAGTTCTATCCCAGTAACCACATACAATGCTGGGCGTGGTGACTCACGCCCACCAGCCATCAGTACCACATACCACAGTGCCGGGCGTGGTGGCTCACATCTGTAATCCCAGCACTCAGGAGGCAGAAGCAGGAGGATTGCTGAGTTCATGGCTCGCCTGGGCTACCTAGTGAGCTCAGGGCCAGCCTGAACTACAAAGTGAGACCCTGTCTCAAAAAAAAAAAAAAAAAAAAAAAGAATCATTGGTCAAGACCCGACCTAGGTTTTTATTTGCTGGAATAAAACTACAAGGTACGTAGTCTTTATATGAATTCATACTGCTTTATGAAACTTCACTGATGAAACACATGAGAAAAAGATTGGTTATATAAATCTTTGGTAGGTACTATAGCCAGCAGTTTGAAAAGAAAATGCATGTAAGTCATAATAAATTGGAAAATTCAGCTATATTATTTTCAGAAATTATGTCAATAGCCTAATCAGTTGTCAGTGTAGCCATCTCTTTCTAATATGTTATTGAAAACTACACCATTGTCTACAGGCTCATTCCTAAGCACCCACACATTTTCTTTTCAACATAAGGAATTCATTTTCTACTCACTGTGCCTTTTACTGCAATCGCATTCAATTTTGTGGATTTTGGTGACAAAGTAGCCCTGAGAGCTATTACTGGAAATAGAAATAGGAAACAGTGGGGTCTCAGTGCCTGTTAACTTCCCTATTTCAGAATCTTAACAGGAGAGTGCAGAAAGGTCATCAGAAAAGAAAAGACGTGTTTAGAAATGGCTGAAACTTCTTCTCAGGCCTCATATCTACTGAGCAGCCACATGAAAAGCTATTAATTTCTTTCTTCAGCAAAAATTATAGAACTCAATCACAGAAATACTCATTTCTGGTCTCTTTTAAAGTCAGTTAAATTGATACCTTCTGGTCATTCTACAACTGAAAGAAAATAGTCTGTGTTCAGTTTTTCTTTCTTTCTTTTATTTTTTTTTTTCCTGCAAAAATACCAAGGACTAGATCTTCCGAGTCTTTAGTGTGAGTTTGGAAAATATTGGCCGTTTCCCATGGGAAACCCCCAGAGCATACCAAGGCTTGGCGGCCACAAGAAGGAGGGTCCACCTCTCCCGTCTTCTCACGTCCCACAGAGAGATTCTGGGAGACGGACACAATCCAGCTAGCTCTAACCTAAGGCTTAGCTACCTGATTCTTGTCTTCCTTATTCTGTGAAATACAACCTTGGCAAGATAGTGGAAAAACGTTTGATTCTGTACTTAGAACTATGATTTCAGCTGATGGCACTATCAGAAAATCTGAAAACCGTACTCTCTGACCTACCTGGAAACTTTGATCTTTTGCCAATTGGAGAGTAAGTCTACAAGTAATCTTTTTACCATCAGCGTTTGCATATGTTGAAGGAGATTGAAAGAAAGATCACCATGTTTATGTCAAAGTTGTCTGCTTCACAATCGTCCTATGAGTTGTTTCCTAAAATCACCAGATTTCTTAATCTTTCTGAAATCCTCTATTTTCCTTGAGGTCTGTTTTGTGGGAATAAATGTGGAAACTCCTTTCCCTCTGGCAATTACCCAGAGCAACACAAGGTTTCTTCCCACGTCCAGTTCTCAGCAACCTATCTCATGCTAGGCAGGGACACTGAAACTGGAACTCCTAGAAGATGCAGAGAGCTGCGATGGTTGGCTTCCCTTCCCCCACCCCCCACAGCCCTCTCATGTGGCTTTGCCACAGTGGGCACACATTCACTGCTTGGTGAACTTGAGTCTCACTGTAAGGTTCTTTATTTATCTTAGAAGCCATCTAAGTACTAGGTTTCTCTGAGAGAGCTGCCTGATTTAAAACAGTATTATACAGAGGTTCTAAGAGCTGTTTCTTTTTTTTTTTTTTTGCTTTTTGAGACAGGGTCTCGCTTTGTAGTTCAGGCTGGCCCTGAGCTCACTATGGTGCCCAGGCAAGTCGCCACGAACTCAGCAATCCTCCTGTCTCTGCCTCCCGAGAGCTGTTTCTTTAAAAAAAAAAATAAAGTGAATTAAATCTTGAGAACTTTAATTCTTGCCATGTCTGTGGCACCTTCAATGGCTATATATCACTATGTTTGTTCTATAGAAGACAGTGTTATTGGCTTAGATAAAGCCTGGAGGGATGACAGGTCGAGATGGGACATAATCCACGTGGCCTATAATATTTATAGCATTTGAAAAAGTGTTTTTAAACTTTTGTTTTCTTATATTGGGGAAGAATTGGTGTGGTGATATTCCATGATTCATGGTATTGGGCAAAGCTGTCTACTTCGAAATGAGGAAAGTTCTCGGAATTGCTAGGCTGTGAGTCAGATGCCAGTGAGTCTCCATTGCTTTCTCCTCTTACTGCTGGTGAGTAGATGGAAATACTGGTTCAGCAGTTACTGTGGCCTTCATGTTATGTGAGAAATGGAAAAGGGGGCGAACCCCAGTCACTGAGTTTGCGAGTTGGCTGATGAGATCAAACAGATAGGAAAGAAGAAGGTAGGAAAAGCAGTGTTTCACGGAGGATTGAGCCAGCATTGGAAAGGTGACCTTTAAATGATTCCTTGCGTGATGTATATAACTGGGAAATATGAAAGGGAACTCACATGGAATGTGAAGAATAAGTGCATGGGAGCAGGACAGGCATGGCATGAGAGAGGAGGAGAAGGAGGAGCTGGAGGGAGAAGAGGAGAGAGGAAGAGGAAGGGGAAGGGGGAGGGGAAGGCCTTGGCTTGACGACGTCAGAGGCAGAGGGGTCCGTCAGGGGTCACAGCACGTGAGTCTGCAAGCTCAGCCCAGGGAGCTGGCCTGCACCTGCGCGCCCTGCAAAGCGTTTGGGTATCGACCACGCTGAGTGCACTTGAAGCACATTAGCAGAGGTTTCCGCGGGGCGAGCAGAGGCCTCAGAGAAGGCGCGAAGGAATGGTTTCTCAGTGAGAAGATGTTAAGGAATTAATGAATGTTCATGCTCCACAGAGGAGGCCTCTGCCGTGCATTCCAGGGAGCCTGTCTTAGGGCCACAGGTGAACTGTTCAAATTTCTTGAGCCTCAGTCTCTTTGTTCAAATGCAGAACTTAATTCCCATCTTGTGGGCTGTTGAATGAGTGGAAAGACCAGCGGCCTGCTCCAGCACGAGGGCCTGGATCGTCACGCACTTTAAACCCAGCCCATCTCGACGGGGCGGACAGTGCCATCACGGACTGATGGGCAGAGGACAGACGGCAGCATGGCGAAGGGCTGGTGGCCGGGAGGGTCAAAGGGAAGAAAACGTTTCCATGGACAGGACAAGGGGAAAAATTATAAGACCGAGACAAACTTTTATTTAGGATATGAAGCAAATAAGATACTGCCCTGTTTATTCTGATACAGATGAAGTCAGTGAGAATGATTTGTAAAAGTAATTGAAAAGTACAGTTAGTGAAAATATCTGATGATTGCAGAGATCTGTTTCGACTTTTAAACATAATTGCCTTTCCCAAATATTTTCTTAAAAGTCCTGTCAGAGGATTCTGACAAAAAGCTTTATGGGATTTTCTTTAAAAATGAAGAAAACACATTTTCTGTGAAAAGAAGAAATGTAATGAGTGGCGTGATATTCTAAGTAAAGAGTAACTGTGAGAGGCCAGAGGCTTAATCCAGCCTCGGATTAATTTGCAAATTCAAAATAATACTCTGTTTTTAGCGAACCCACAGAGCACTGGCTTATTTTGGCAAGTGATTATACCGAGGGTTCCACCCTAAGCACTAGGTGCCGACTTGAAAAAAATCAGCAAACATGAAAAAAAATTTAAATATTGATTTATATTAGCAACCGGTATTTCCTTAGACTGTAAATGATAAAAAAAGAGAGATGCGTGTCCTGATAAAATACATTATGCCAACCACCCAAAGTAGAAATAGCTTGGCCTGAAGATGTTTGAAGAAAATGCATTCCACCTTCATTTCCTAAAACAGGAGAAGTAGTAGATAAAAAGGTGTGATTATGTGCACCCTGTGAACTGAATGATCTGTTACAAATTTCACTGGAAAAGAAGCTCAAATTAAAAGTTTGCTTGTACTGAAAAAAAGTCGTTCTGCCTGGGGTTTCCCAAGGTATCCTGAGAAATGAAATATTGGTCCTGAGTCACACTAGACTGCAAGGAGACAGGCCTAGGCCTTGTTGCCAAGAAAGAGCCCAAAATAAATGATCAATGGAGCGGAGCCGTCATCTAAGCTGGAAGAGCGTGACCAAGAATTCCTCTTTTCCTGTGCACTAATTAAGGTGCCAGCACGAAGGCTCTGGGTGGGTCCCTCGGTGGGTCCCTCCCCTGGGGGAATCTCCAGGGCCTGTGGAGATAAACATGTCCCCACAGAAAGGGTTCGTCTGTCTTACAAACTGTCATCTTTAATCTTCAGAGCATTCATGTTTTTGGTCATAGGAATTAAAAATCCAATCCTTCATTCAAGATCAAGAAAAAATCATGAGCCTTCATTATTTAGGAATTTTCAATATGGCTCTAAACTTGAGGATAAAAACTTAAGCACTGGAGAAGAAGAGCGAGGGTTGAGCTCTTGTCCAGCAGTTCAGATCAACTCTGCTTTTCCCTGGCATGTGCCCCATGGGCGGCTCATGCCCTGGTCTCTCAGTGCTGCCTTCTGGTTGGGTTTGAGATAACCTACCCTTCTGTGTCGAACCTAGGACATTTAGCTGTGTGATTGTTTTACTTTTTTTTTTTTTTTTGAGACAGGGTCTCGCTTTGTAGTTCAGGCTGGCCCTGAGTTCACTATTTAGCCCAGGCAAGCCTCGAACTCAGCAATCCTCCTGCCTCTGCCTCCTGAGTGCTGGGATGACAGGTGTGAGCCACCACGCCCGGCTAACGGTTTACTTTCGAGAAAGCTCTCCTGTGTCCAGCCTCAGTGGATTTAGCTGATTCTCAAGTCTCTCATATTCTCTCTTCTAATCACAATATTTTGCTTATTTATTCATTTTGTCCTGCACTGGATGGTGGGCGGGGTGGAAGCCAAGTCTGTGTTCGTGCGTCTCCGGCCACAGCAGTGTTTGGGACGAGTCGTCGATGCTGGCTGATGGGGGAGTCGTGTGCACTTCAGTGGGGTTTTCACCGTGAGTGGCTGCGAGGTTTCAAGAAGATCTGAAGCCACTGACTGGCCGCACAGAGAGCACTGATTTTTCCAAGGATAACGTTGGCTGCTCAGTTTCTCAATCCATTTTCCTCTGAAAACACACAATTCAAACATCACACAGGTGTGGCCCTCAGTGTCTCTCACACCCACACTCTGGGAGGCAAAGGCAGGAGGATTGCGAACTGAATCCAGCCTGGGCAACTTGGTGGCCTAGCAAGAACATGTCTCAAAGTAATAAAATAAACTAGTAAAAAATAGAGTTTAAAAAGGAGCTGGGGATGTATCTCAGCGTGAAAGCTCTGAGATCAGTTCATTTTTGCTTCCAATTCTTCCTCCAAATAGTACTCGCCAAGAAGACTTCTGAATTTCAGACACAGCAGAAATTTCGGTTCTCGGTAAACCTTCAAGGACCTTTCTTCAGTTAGAGTCTTTTCTCTAAAATTCTTACAGAATTCATATCCTTTTTTTCCCCC
>PVIC010020069.1:0-29914 GCA_004025085.1 Thryonomys swinderianus | reverse complement strand
TTCAGGCTGGCCCTGAGCTCACTATGGTGCCCAGGCAAGCCGCCGCGAACTCAGCAATCCTCCCGTCTCTGCCTCCCGAGTGCTGGGATTACAGGCGTGAGCCACCACGCCCAGCATTATATGTGGTAACCGGGGATTGAACTCAGGTCCTTACGCTTGCGAGGCAGGCGCCGGAACCACTGAGCTAACCCTCCAGCCCATTAGCTTGGGTCTTTTAAGAATAACGCTTGTATGGATTTTCTCTTTTGTGCACATCATACAGAAAAAATTATATCTCACATGTATGTTTGCTTATTATTCCAGTGTGACTTTTTTTTGGTGGTGGTGGTACCGGGGATAGAACTCAAGCCTCCTGTGGGGTGATTTTTTTGACTTCAATTGTACACAACCTTCTGAGATTTGGCCTACCCCTCAGCATTTTGTTCCTAAGCCTGTCTAAGTTAGCTGCATGCAGTTGATGTTCTGAGGTACCTTTTAGAAGTAGCTATCCTGCCTCAGCCTCCCAACTGCAGGGATGACAGGTGTGGACCACCATGACCAGCTATATATGAAAAGCTTACTATCTGCTTGTTTCTTCCTTTCTAATTTTTATGTTTTGGAATTATTCTTGTTACAATGTGACCTAGAATGCCTATTAATTTGGGGGAGAACCCTTGCCTTGCTCCTCATTTTCAGGGAATACTTTGAATACTTTTATGTTTCCACCATTCTTGTTCTCTAGAATTTTCTTCTACTCTCCTGTTTATTTTTTAATTGAAATGAATGAGGAATTTTATCCATGCCTTTGAGATCAGCAAATGCTTTTTCTCATTCAATCTGTAACCAGGGTGAACCGGGGCAGCATTAGCCCAGGTTGAATTTCAGGGCAGCAACTTCCAGGTGCCCAAATCAGTGCAGGGCTTCCCACGCCAGCCCCACTCAGGCCGCCAGCTGCAAGCTCCCTCTGGATGCACAGTTTTATCATGGCTGTGTGAGCGAGACACACCCAGGGCAGACCCCGAGGCAGGAGGGCCTCAGACACAAGTCCTCCGCAGCCTCAGGGCTGTGGGCTCATCCTGCATTGGTGCAGGGCCACCTGCCAGCCCCAGACACTCATCTCAGCTCCCACATCCAGAATGCTGGTGGCATTGCTCACGAGGCAGCCCTCGGCTCCAGTCCCCCACACCTGCCCTGCCCAGGTCTGGCTCATTCCGAGCTGCCCATCAGCACTGGCCTGAGATGGTTTGTGAGCATCACTGCTCAGACGTGGTCCAAGGGGCTCAGGCGGAGTCTTCTCAGCGTGCACGATCGGGTGTGGCCAGAGAGGCTGCCTGGACATGAGACATCACAGAGGCTCAGAGGTCAATGCACAGGGCTTGAGATGAAAACCAGACTCCCTTAGAATAAACTGAATTCCTCACGGCAGTGACACCCAAGGTTTTCTGATGCCAACCCATCCTTACATTCCTCGGATCATGTAACACTATCTAAGGTTGTTAGTCTTTAAGAGGATTTTCCACCATGTTTATGAATGAGTTTGGATGCATGAAGTTCATTTTCCTTTCGCTAAGTATCTTGGCCTGATGTTTAAGTTAAAGTTACTCTGAGCCTATGGGGTGAGTTCAAAAGCATTCTTTTCCTTTCTGTGTGCTGGAAGATATGTTGTTATTTTTTGTTGTTGCAGTAGTTTTGAGAAACATCTGGGCCTGTTTATTGTTGTGGCTGGTCTTGTAATTCTTTTTTTTTTTTTTTTTTTTTGAGACAGGGTCTTGCTTTGTAGTTCAGGCTGGCCCTGAGCTCACTATGTAGCCCAAGCAAGCCTCAAACTCAGCAAACCTCCTGCCTCTGCCTTCCAAATGCTGGGATTATAGATGTGAGCCACCATACCCAGCATTATGGTATATGGTTACTGGGATCAAACTCAGGACCTTGCGCTTGCCTGGCAGATGCCAGAACCACTGAGCTAAATCCCCGGCCCTTCAGCTCTTATCTGATGAATTAAAAGGAGAACATCAAATTATCAGGAAGACTGTGTACAAAATCAACATTGAGAAAATCAGTGGCTTCTTTTTACACCAGTGGAGCAGATGAGAGCAAAATCAGGAAAACAGTCCCACTCACAACAGTTTCAAACAAAATGCTTTGGGATCACCTAACCAAGGAGATGAAAGACCTCTCTAGAAGGAAAATTACAAAACATTGAAGAAAGAAAGTGGAAAAAATGTCAGAAGGTGGAAAGACCTCTTATGTTCATAGAGAGGCTGAATTAATATTGTTAAAATGGCTGCACTACCAAAGCCAGTGTACAGATTCAATGCAATCTCCAAGGATATTCTTCACTAGACTAGAAAATCTATCCTAAAATTATAAGGAAACACAAAATCCCCAGACTAGCTGAAGCAATCCTAAGCACAAAGAGCAAGGCTGGAGCCATCACAATACTTTTCTTTTGAGTTGTACTAGGAAGCCACTGTCACAAGGCAGCATGGCCCTGACACGAAAATAGACACACACACCAGTGGAACAGAGGACATCTATTCATACAACAGCAGCCACCTGATTCCCAACAAAGGGCAGTGTTGGGCAAGATAGCCTCTCTAACAAAGGGTCCTGCAGAAACGTGGAAGATTCATGCTGGATCATAGAAGGTCGATAGATATGTATCTCTCTGCACAACCATTACTTCAGAATGGAGCAGAGACCTAAGTACAAGAGCTGAATCTTTGAAACTATGAGAAGAAAACATAGGGAAACATTTAAAGTCGTAGGTGCAGGCACAGACTTCCAGTATAGACATCAACAGCAGAGGAGGTAAGAGCAAGAATCACCATCCAGGACTACAGTGACTTTAAATGTTTTGCACAGCAAGGAAAATAACCAATAGGGCAAAGAGGCAACCCATAGGATGAGATAAAACCTATGTCTAATCTTCCAAACAACCATTAATACCTAGAATATGTAAAGAACACCAACAAGTGAAACACCCTAATCAATAAACTGTCAAATGAATTAAACAGATACTTCTCAAAAGAAGAGCAAGTGGCCAGTGTGTGTGTGCGTGTGTGTGTGTGTGTATAATTTCCCCAATATTTTTAGCCCTTAGAGAAATGCAAATGAAAACTATTTTAAGCTGCTGTCTCCCCACAGTCAGAATTACTATCAGTGAGATACAAAAATCAGTGAATCATTGTGAGGATGCAGGAGTTCCACTGATGCTGATAGAGTTCACACAGCCCTAGAAAATCAGGTGGAGCCTCCCTACAACAGAAAATGGAGCTGCCATCCACCCAGGTGTCCCACTCCTCAACGTCTTCCTGAAGGAACCAAAGGCAGCACACTCTAGAAGACCTGCGTCCCTGTGTGCTGTGTGCCAGTGGCCGGTCACAGGTGAATGGAGAAAAGATGCAGTTTATAGACACACTACAGCATTAGCTCTAAAGGAGAGTGAAATTGTGGAATTACTGGGAAAAATGGAGGGACTCGGAGATCCTCCTATTAACCAAAATAACCAGACTCAAAAAGACAAGTAGCCCATGTTCTCCTTAACATGTGCAATCTAAACAAAGATTCCATGAAAGGAGAGGGAGACTAGTGTTGGACAAGAGAAAGGATTAAGGGGAGAGGACAGGAGAGAAAGGGAGATACCAGGAGGGACAAATACCATCAAAACATACACATTAAAACTTAACATTTTGTGTAGTTAATAGACACTAATAAAACATCTTTTAAATGACATCAAACCTCTGAATAGCACCATTAGGAATTGTGGACTATGCCATCACTCAGTATCACTAAAGGGACTCAAGAAGAGAAGTCTCCAGACTCAAGTATAATGCATTAATGATAAACCATCTCCTAACCAGACACAGCAAAGACTAGAGAGAGGGAAGAAACCAAGAAGAAAATGTTAGAGCCAGGTGTGGTGGCTCACTCCTGTAACCCCAGCACTCAGGAGGCAGAGGCAAGAGGATTGCTGAGCTGGAGGCTTGCCTGGGCTACCTAGTGAGCTCAGCGCCAGCCTGAACTATGAAGAGAGACACTGTCTCAAAAAAAAAAAAAAAAAGGTGTTAGAGAAAAGCAATAAACGCTGAACTGATTTTACTCTTCTGTCACCAACCAACAGCCACGTCTGTTTGTGTGACTGTTCCTTATAGCAGCAGCAGAGACTGAAAAGCTGACAGGCATGACAGTCGGCTTTTTCCACACTACGATAAACCTGTAAAATACGACCATCAACTTCCTATGGCTGGAATACTAAACATAAAGCTTCAGATGGTGTGTGATATTCCAGGAGCTTATTTTAGAAGGAGTATTTCTCTTAAGTCAAATATTGGTTTGAGTAGCTGGACATTCCACATCTGGCCGAAGTGTGCACTGTAGCTGACTCTCTAGTGGTGAAAATTCTGTGAAACAGGAATGAAATTTAAAGTTATTTAAAAATTCTATAAAAAAGAAAAAACATTATAAGATTCTGTAGAAAATTACAAGACAGAAGAGAAAGTTAATTGTTCAAATATGGGATGGGGAAGAACTTACGAAGATTGAAAGACAGAAGGTAAGAGGTGGCATAAGAGAAGGACACAAGCTGAGTAGAAATGAGCACAGAGTCTCAAAACCAAACCAGAACAGAGAGCACCAGCATGGTCTGGGAAGCGAATATACCCTTGAGTTCTGTTATCAGCCCAAAGTTCATGACATGGCAGTGACCTACTGACACTGGACAGGGTGCTAAGCTAATCACAATTTTTTTGTTTGGTTTTGTTTTGTTTTTGTTTTGCAGACAGGGTCTTGCTTTGTAGTTCAGGCTGATCCTGAGCTCACTATGTAGCCCAGGCAAGCCTCGAACTCAGCAATCCTCCTGCCTCTGCCTCCCGAGTGCTGGGAATACAGGCGTGAGCCACCACACCCGGCCTAATCACAATTTTTTAGTGAATAATTAAATGAACCAGGATCATTCCATCAGAGAAACAGATGGCCAAGAGGCACCTAACATATTGTTTCAGAGCTATGATAGTTTCTCATTTTGTTTTGTTTTTGCAGCACTGGGATAAAATGAAGGATTTTTTTAAAAATAGAGAGAAATGCAAAAAAAGTAGATTTCTCATATCTATGGTTATCTGAAAACTACTTTGAAATAAAATTGTACTTTTCAGGGAAGAGTTCAGACTTCAGTAGATAGATCTAAACAATACTTGATGAATTCAGTATCATCATCAGCAACTGCTGCATTAGGCTTGGGGCAGCTGGGCAGTGGACATGACCTGTGCTACTGCAGACAGCAGAGAGGGCTCCTGCCCTCTTCCCTGACAAGCCTGAAGCTCAGCTGTATCAAAATATGGGAAAAAATTGTGTCAGCCACTAAACAGAAAAAGAAACCCCCATACTACAGCAACAATAACAACAGCAAAATTTAAACAACAACAATAACAGGAAAAACAACATAATTTTCCATGCAAGAAGGTAGAGGAGGGAGGTGTGTGGCTATACTGATAGGGGCCTCTGTCACCACAATGCCACCAAACTGACTCTACTTTTACAGGACATTATCAACAACTAAGACACAATTGAGATAGAAATGGCTGCTCTTATGGAAAATCTGCAGCTATTAAAATCTATTTCTGGAATTCAGATTATCAGGTTCAAAAATGAACTGGGAAGAAAATATGCTGGTCATGCTTAGGTCAGCTATAAACTTGATGACTCAAGTCCTGGGTTAGACTGCGACAGGTCCTTCGAAAGCAATGTGCCTGATGTGTTGCTTGTGGGTACTCCAAGGGCCAAGGGGACTTTGGACTAATCAGACATGTTTCTTGTGTTGATTGTCCTGGTCTGGTTTTGACATTTGGCTCCCGCTCTGCTGGGTGTAGCTCTGCCAGAGGCAGCTGGTAATGAATTTCCTCAACCATTTCAGACTCTGAGCCATAGACACTGTCTTTCGCTTCTACAAAATGAACTTGGTTTGGTTAGAGAACACAAGACAGTATGAAAAGATCTTTGCCTTGGTACAAGGAACCATAGCATAAGGAGCTCTGGTTCCAGTTTCATTGTCTGTGAGTACATAAAAGAAAATTCTAGAATTCCATAAGATTTTGCTTTGGCTCCTGGATTTATTTTCTCTTAGGTCTTTTGCTGCATGAGGTGTGGTATGGAAAGTAGCTTTAAAGGTGCAGGGAGGAGCTCAGAGCTGGCAGAAACAGAAAAGGAAAACTCAAGTGTAAATGAATCTTTTCCAGAATTGCATCTCTTTCCAGAAAACACAAAGACCTTCAGGGCGCTGCACCCCTGGACTTTCACAGTTGGGACAGAACTTGACCCCACACCGCACTGTGTTGACAGGATGGTGGGCTGGTGCTGGGTGCGACTACAGCCTCACCAGACTGGAACTCTTCTAACTCCTACTTGTGTGGCTCCTTCCTGTGTGTAGAGGAGACAGGAGAGATGAGAAAGGAGCTAGGATCTCCATCTACAGGAAAAAACATGAGCGCAGCCAGCCTGGCTCAGGGAAGAATTCTCATCAGTACTGTGGGCAAGAAGTGGGAGGGGATATTGGCCTCCACCTAAAAGACAAAAGGCACTAGTGTTGAATGATTGGAGTCAGACACGGAGAAGGGTGACCATTAAGCCAACAGTGGTGATTGAAGGTTCAAGTTAAAGAATACACATGGGTTAAAGAAGACAGCTGCTACAGTTTAGATCTGGAAGGTGCTGAAGGGAAGGCTTGGTCTCTAGCATGGTGCTAGAGAGAGGCGATAAAAATCCTGAAGAGATGGGGCTTAAAGAAAGGTTTCCTGGTCATTGCAGATATGTCCTGGAAGATCTAAATCTCCAGCCCAAAACCTGCCCTCTTTATAAATTGATTACCTCTGGTATTTTATTACAGTGACAGAAAGTTGAAGAATACAGCAGACTATGGGTATATTTTCAAAGCAATAGTATCAGTAGAAATTACCAGCTTACTCTCTCTCTTTTCTTTTTTTTGACAGGTTCTTGCTTTGTGCTCAGACTGGCCCTGAGCTCACTGTGTAACCCAGGGAAGCCTTGAACTCAGCAATCCTCCTGCCTCTGCCTCCTGAGTGCTGGGATTACAGGCTTGAGCCACCAAACCCGGCTTTTGTGGTATGAGGTACTGATTGTCAGTGGGTGTGGGCACCATGCCCAGTATTGTCGTATGTGGTACTGGGGATCAAACCAGGGACCTTGCACTTGCCAGGCAGGTGCCGGAACCACTGAGCTAAGTCTCCGGCCCCTACTCTCATTTTTTGGTAAAAATGTTTTCTTCTTTTGAAAAATCTTTATTTAAAATACCTTCAGTGCAATATTAAAAAGCAATACAACCAATTGGAGCAATGACAAACAGAAATATAGGGGAGGGAAGAAGAGCAGAGATCCCACCAAGCTGTCCCCTAGCACCCCTGTGGCTGGAGGCCAAGGGCAGCAGTCTGGGAAGGGGGCACAAGTGGCAGGGAAGAGCAAAGAGCCTGCATACCATGTAAAAAATACTTTAACTTCTGGAACAGGATGGTCTGTGATGAATGTTGAAAATGGCATATTGATGGATTTAATTTACACTCCAGCCGAAATCAGTAATTATGGAAGCACTTCAGATTTGTACATGAAGGCAAGTTTGACCTGGAATTGCTATTTCCACCAGATTTTACTGCAAGGCACGCCTATAGCCCTATGTGAAATTGTTTCTCATTTTGATAAAAAATACACTATTAATGCCTATTAAATGTAGCATAGTGGCACCCTTGTTAGTGTATAATGCATACAAATCTTACCACATTGGCAACTTCTCTGCAGGTGACCAATTCTACCTCTTGCACAATTTCTCAAGTTTCTGTGGTAATGTTTCACAAATCTATAATTAGTCATGGGTCAGTTCTTTGTAGGCTAATGATTTTTAAAACCAAAATTATAAACAGTTTCCTATGTTTCCATGGAAAGTAGTACAGCAACTGTAGAACCTTGGTGATTTTCGGTGTTTGTGGCAGTGTGTAAGAGTCCTTGAAGCTGAAAGGCTTTAAAAACATTGTGGACTAGGTGAGAAGATAAGAGGTTTGTCTTGTTTCCCTAGTTATGCAAATGTATAGCATTTGTAATTCTTCTAAAGATAGTGGAAGGTATACAAATGGAACTTTAAGATAATCCCACACTTAGAGACAACCACTATTTTAATTTAGTTTTCTGTTTGTTTTGTTTTGTTTTGGAGACAAGGTCTCACTTTGTAGTTCAAAGGTTCTAGGCCTTTGTAGTTCAAACACACTATGTAGCCCAGACTAGCCTCAAATTCTGGGCTATCCTCCTGCCTCTGCCTCCTGAGTGCTGGGATTACAGGTGTGAGCCACGATGCTCAACATTGTGATATGTGGTACTGGGGACTGAAGTGGGAACCTCAGGCTTGGCAGGCAGACGCCAGAACCACTGAGCTAAATCTTGGCCCGAGAAAACCACTATTAATATTTTGATAAAATATTATTTCCAGTTTTTCCTTCACTTCTATACTTGCAGAATTTTTAACATTATTGTCATGCTATGTAATTCACCCATTTATAGTGTACAGTTCAATGGTTTACTCACAGAGTTGTGTAACCATTGCCACAATCAATTTGAGAACAATTTTATCCCTCCAAAAAGAACCCTCATACCCATTAGCAATCCTATCTTCTTTGCCCAAACCCTAACCAACCACAAATCCATTCCCATCAGGCTACCAATTCTGGACATTCCATTTACACTTCACATAAAAGATGAGATACGGTTTTTGTGGTGTTTTTTTTTTTTTTTTTTTTTTGAGACAGGGTCTCGCTTTGTAGTTCAGGCGGGCTCTGAGCTCACTATGTAGTCCAGGCAAGCCTCGAACTCAGCAATCCTCCTGTCTCTGCCTCCCGAGTGCTGGGATTACAGGCGTGAGCCACCACGCCCGGCACTGTGGTATGTAGTATTGATGGCTGGTGGGCATGAGTCTCCATGCCCAGCATTGTATGTGGTTACTGGGGATCGAACTCAGCACCTTGCGCTTGTGAGGCAGGCACTGGAACCACTGAGCTAATCCTCCGGCCCGAGATACGGTTTTTGTATAATAAGCATAGTGTTTTCAAAATTACCTATATAATAGCACATATCTGTTCTTTGTTTCTTTTTTCATTTATTGAGTTTATTGGTACATTTTAGATATATATTATGATCACATTCAACATTGAAAATTTGTACCTGTACATGATATATCTTGATTCTTGTTTCTTCATTTTTAAATTTTATTTATTTAGTTAGTTATTTTGAGACAGGGTCTTGCTTTGTAGTTCAGGCTGGCCCTGAACTCACTATGTAGCCCAGGCAAGCCTGGAACTCAGCAGACCTCCTTCCTCTGCCTCCCAAGTGCTGGGATACAGGCGTGAGCCACCATGCCCGACACTGTGGTATGTGGTGCTCATTGCTGGTGAGCATGAGTCACCGTGCCCAGTATTGTTGTATGTGGTTACCAGGGATCGAACTTGGAACCTTGTGCTTGCTAGGCAGGCACCAGAACCACTGAGCTAAATCTCTGGCCCTTCTGTGGTTCTTCTTAAAGTTGAATAATAACCTCTACAGGGCAACCTTAGCATGTTCTCGTTTTCTATGCAACCACAGACGGGCACTGGGCTTTGGGAATGTGTTGAATAATTCTGCTATGAAATTCATGTGTAATATTTTGTGGAGACATGTCATTTCTTTGGGGTCACGTGGATCCAGGGTCAACTGCACCATTTTTCAATAGTATTAGTAAGGTATGAGGGTTCCAGTTTCTTTACAACTTCATAAATTTTCACTATTTAAAAAAAAATTATAGGCTCCCCCATGGGTACAAAGTGGTATGAGGATTTCTTAAGAAGACAGGGAAGTGAGAGCTTCCTTCCTTCCTTCCTTCCTTTCTTTCTTTCTTTCTTTCTTTCTTTCTTTCTTTCTTTCTTTCTTTCTTTCTTTCTTTCTTTCTTTCTTTCTTCCTTCCTTCCTTCCTTCCTTTCTTTCTTTTTCTTTCTTCCTTCCTTTCTCTCTTTCTTTCTTTCTTTCTTTCTTTCTTTCTTTCTTTCTTTCTTTCTTTCTTTCTTTCTTTCTTTCTTCCTTCCTTCCTTCCTTCCTTCCTTCCTTCCTTTCTTCCTTTCTTTCTTTCTTTGGAAGCACTGGGGGTTGAAGCCAGTGCTCTACCACTGAGCTACATCCCAGCCCACATTACTTTTTCTTGTCACAACTTATAGTAGCTACCGGTCCATGTAAATAAACATAACCCTTGCTCCATAATCTTAAATATCTGCCTGGTGCTCTCTTACAAAGAATTCCAGCAATGTTCATAATTACTTCTAGTGTCAGTCGCTGCCTCTGCTTCTGGTTTTTCTATTACATATAGCACTATGGGCCATGAACACAGACACTGTATGCTTCTGGGTGTATCTTTGTGCTGTGTTGTAAAAAGATGTTCTTTCTAAGAGTTTTGACTTGTAATTCCAAATATCTGTCCCAAAGATTCTGTCAGTCTTTCCCAAAAGATTCTCCCAAAAGATTCTTCCCTCTGATTCTAATATATATATATTAGAAATGCTATATTATATATGTTTCACATATGTTTTAAATATATTATCCATTAGAAAGCTCTGGTTGTGGTGTGGTTCGATAAAAACACTTGCCTAGCATGTGCAAAGCTCTGGCTTTGATCTCCAGCACTGCCAAAAAGAATAGAAAAAAATTTTCACTTTAACTCAGACATCGATGTGATAAAACATCTTTCAGTAGCTTCTCAGACATTTTCTAAAATTCTCTATGGGGAACTAGGGATTTAGCTCAGTGTCAGGTGCCTGCCTGACTAACACAAGGTCTTGAGTTCGATTCTGGTAACCACATACAACAACACCGAGCATAGTGACTCACTCCCACCAGCAATCAGTACCACAGACCACAATGCCGGGCGTGGTGGCTCATGCCTGTAATCCCAGCACTCGGGAGGCAGAGACAGGAGGATTGATTAGTTCGAGGCTTGCCTGGACTACATAGTGAGCTCAGGGCCAGCCTGAACTACAAAGCAAGACCCTGTCTCAAAAAAGAAAAAGAAAGACATAGAGAAAGTGATTTAAATGTTGTAAGGGATATTCTATTTGAGAGACTCCACCCTCAGTGTTATTCTAAAAAAGGTTTGAGTTTTGGGCTCTTTTCTCTCCTTACTTGTGTCTTTCTCCCCACTTAAGAGTTGCTGGATTTAGCAGGTACATACAAGACACACAGTGCAATGTAAATTTCAGGTAAACTAGATTCAGGTTTTAAATGTAAGCAGGGGACACACAGCTCCTCACCTGGCACGTTCCCTCTGTGCAGGGCTCCCGAGAGGCACCGTATCACCCCAGTCTTAGAACAGCTACCCTGGGCTCTGTGCTGCATAGAATCATTGCCAAGACTTCCAGGTGTGTGTGTCACTACTTGAAAGCAAGGAGCAGGTTGGGGAAAGGCTGACATTTATTCTAACACAGTATTTTAAATTTTTTGGCAAGTCAGAGAAACCAGGGTGTGGGGCGGGGGAGGGGGGAGGATGAGGGTGAGGACGGCCATGAGGGCCTCACCAGGCCCAGGTGCACCTCTCTGTGGTGTCCCCACCCACATGGCCCTTTGCCATGACCTGCCCTTGCACAGCTCCCATCCAGGGGTCCCGGGGGAGGGATTAATGGGGCCCAGAACTGTCCCGGGGACAACTGGGGGCCTTTATAGTAGAAAGAAAGGAGGAGGGGCCGGAGGGTTAGCTCAGAGGTTCCAGCGCCTGCCTCACAAGCGCAAGGTCCTGAATTCCATCCCCGGGTAACCACATATAATGCTGGGTGTGGAGACACGCCCACCAACAATCAACACCGCATACCACAATGCTGGACATGGTGGCTCACGGCTGTAATCCCAGCACTCGGGAGGCAGAGACAGGAGGATTGCTGAGTTCATGGCGGCTTGCCTGGGCACCATAGTGAGCTCAGGGCCAGCCTGAACTACAAAATGAGACCCTGTCTCAAAAAGCAAAAAAAAAAAAAAAAGAAAGGAGGAGAGGACCAGTGAGTGGGTTCCATGCCAGCCCCACCTCCTACTGAGCTAGATGGTCCCTCTCCTGGCAAGGGCACTGGGATGAAGTTTGTTAAACAAATGACCCGGCAACCAGTGAGTCTATACCGTGTTTGTTTTTTTTAATTAAATTCTTTATTGGTACAATTTATATACATCTCAATATCACATATAACATTGGGGAATTTGTACCAGTATATGACACAAGTTAATTCTCATTTTTACTCATATCTCTACCCACCCACACCTCCTCCCCTGTTTTATACATGCTCTTTTATTTTCTTTCTGTATTATATTTATTCCTTCCCCTCATCTCATAACTTGGTGTGGGAATATACCGCGTTTTAAACACCTCCTGGCTCAAGGATTTAGCTCAAGTGGTACTGCACCTATGTTGGAACAAGGGCCTGACTTCGACCCCTGGTACTGGAAAAAAAAAATTACTTTTTGTCAGTGATTTAGCTCAGTGGTTCTGGTGCCTGTCTTGCAAGTGCAAGGTCATGAGCTCAATCCCTGGTACAAAAAAAAAAAAAAAAATTAAATAACTCCTGTAGCAGAGACACACTTCTCCCTGTGGACCTGCGAGGAGCTAACCGAGGTTCTAATGTCAAAGGGACCACGGAGGAATCTGTCAATGAACCAGAAAGGCACCATGCACCTGGACAAACACGTTCTCATGGCAAGTGGCTCACCGGAGTGGGGCCAGCTTACTGGGTTCAGCAGAAATTTGAGAGCCCTGCTTGGGAACTACAAAGAATCATTTACCAACCCCTCAAAGAGGATACCAGAGGAAACTGGCTAAAATCACAACAGGAAGTGCATACTATAGCAATAAAAAACATTTGCCCACACTAACTAGTTGCTGATAACATTACTGCAATTCTGAGGTCCACCACCACATGGCAGGGACACTACCATGTGTGTCTTGTGTGGTCTGGCCCAGAGCTTTGAAGTTCACCACCTCAGAGAAATCAAGAGGACTGAAAAAAACCTCAAGCACTCAGAGGCCGTGCTCGAGGACCACAGGCAGCTGAGTGTATGCCCGGCCTGCCTCACCTCAGGCGCGCCGTGTCGCCTCTCCACTGGGCCACTTGGCGCTTCTGGGGCATGATATCACTCTCTCCTTCGTGTGCTGAAGTGATGAAATAGCATTTCTGGACTCCAGGCGGGGGACTGGGCTGGGCGACACCGCACTTCCATGACTTCCTCCAGAAAGTGACCCATGGAGGTTCAGTCACCGGCCCCTTCCAGGACAGGACAGCACCTTGGCCACTGGAGTTGTTTATGAAGCAACTAGAAATAGACACAGCTGCTGTTTGCCATGATATCAGAATTGTGTGTCTTGGGCTGAGAAAGAGCTCCCCCCTACAGGCAGCACACGCCCAGATAGGGTGTTTGAAACCAGGCTAAGTTTTAGAACATTTACGGAAAAATAAATAGGAGGTATAACTGAAAAACATGATGAATGTTTAAATTTTAAAAATGTTAAACACATTGCCACAAACCCCTCCTGGCCCCGCACTTTAAACACATGCCCTTTTCTCATCACTTCCTGGAGTAGCTCTGGAGTTCTCTTTCCCGAGTGTCTGTGGCTCTGAGGCCTCACTGTTTCAGCGTCCTGAGTGGACCTTCCATGGCCACTGGACTTCCGGAAGATCCAGAAGCTGTGTGGTGTCAGAGCCAGTGAACGGTGTGGGTGAGGACACCTCGTAATGCCTTCCCCAGCCTCCCCTCCGGTGGGATGGCACCTGCTGACATTCATCCCATTTTTTTACTTCCCTTCATAAAGACCCCCACAAAGGAGGACTCCAGAGCTGCTGCAAAACGTGCCAAGAACCATGGGATAAGCACTTGAAATCAGTTGAAGGGAGGGTTAACGGCAATATCTCTTCTACTGAAATAAATTTTTCAAAATGCAAACATTCAGCGTCATTCTTGATTACCCTATCTATTCTAAGGCAACACCGCACCATCAGAGAGCTTTCTATGGGAAGCATGAAAACCCATGGCCCTCGGGTTCCTTCCATGTGTGGTCACAGTGGCAGCTGGGGGTGACCAGGGACGCTCCAAAGCCCAGGGGTCGGTGTCACACCTCACACTCCCCTCTAGTGTCTGCACAAGGGAGCAGGTGGATCCCTCTAGGGAGAACCAAAGGACACAGGACAAGGAAAAATCAGACCCCCACTTAGGTGTCTGTACACCTCGCAGCACACCCAGCCTCAGGCAGAGGCAGGGAGCAGAGATGGGGTGAGCATCCGCCTCCAGGGACTTCTGACAAAGCTGCCCGTGAAGACAAGCGTCTGTGAAAAAAATCAGAAAACCAGTTATGGGGGCTCATGAGTGTAGTCCAAGCTACTAGGGAGGCTAAAACAGGGAGATGGCTGGAGCCCAGTGGGGTGAGGTTAGGCCTGAGAGAACACAGCATGAGACCCTGATTCAGACAGAGACAGAGACAGAGACAGAGACAGAGACAGAGATACAGAGACAGACAGAGAAAGGAATAGAGGAAAGAAGAAGATGAGGAGGAGGAGGAGGAGGGAGGAAAAAAAGAAAGAAATGAGAGGTGGGAAAACCAAGTCTTGGATGTTTCTGGGGCATTGGGATCAGATGCTTCCCGGGAGAAGCAGGCTGGCCTCAGTGTCCCTGAAGAAAAGGGCAAGAGGCTACTGTGAGCCAGGGCAGTGCTGAGAGCTCGGCTTAGAGAGAGAAGGTCAGAAGCCAGGTCCGGATGGCCCAGGCATGGCGACCCCATGGGGTGAGGGGAAGAGAACCCCAACCTTGGCTCCAGGTTGGATGGAATTGGGTGAGAGAAAGAGAGAAGGTCAGTTTGGGTCACTGAGTCACAGCCATGAGGAGGGCCAGGCAAGTCTAAGTGCGGTTTTGTCAAAGTGCGACTGAGCTGGAGACAGGGGTGTCTGTTCAGCCTCCTAGAAGGTTTAAAGTGGCATGATGAGCACACTCAGAGAGAGCCTGCAGCCAGGCCTGGTGACACAGGCTGCAACCCCAGCACTTGGGAGGCTGAGGCAGGTGGGTTGCCCCTTCCTTCCTTCCTTCCTTCCTTCCTTCCTTCCTTCCTTCCTTCCTTCCTTCCTTCCTTCCTTCCTTCCTTCCTTCCTTCCTCCCTCCCTCCCTCCCTCCTTTCCCCTTCCCTTCTTTCCCTGCCCCGTTTGTCTCTCTCTTCTTCTCTATTAGTTTCTGCCTTGTTTTTTCCAACTCTTTTCTCTCTTCCTTTCTCTCTATCCTTCTCAGCATCAGCCCCTTGCCACACTTGATGGGTTTTGTTTAGTTTTGAGATCTTGCCCTTCGTGGGCTGCTGCTTAAGTATATGTATCTTGGGTAACTTTTAACTTTGAAAGCATCTCAAATGTGCCAAAAAGTTGCAAAAGTAGTAGGGTGCATCCACCTACCCAGGCTGAGCGGTGGTGTGGACTGTGGTGGGGTGCTGTCTCCTTCCTTTTTTCACGCTCCTATGCTGGCACACTCACACAGATCTGTGCACACATGTGCCTTCTGTCTGAATCGCTTGACGGTGAGTAGAGGCATCATGGCCCTAGAGTCTTCCATGTGCTTTTCCTGAGAACTAAAACTTCTGCAAAACTGAATGTAGCGCTGTGTGCCAGTCCAGCTCCACTGGCAGTCACCCTCCCCACAGCTACTGTTTGGCTTCGCTCTGGGCCCTAGCCTGGTCCAGGAGGGCAGAGGCCTGAGTCACACACTTCCTTCCCCTCAGGCCCCCATAACTGCCTTTCTTGTCTCACAGTCCCCATGGTACGTGACTCCCTGCCAGTGCACTCGAAGTGGGTCATGGTCCTGTCACCGCCTTGATCTATCCACTCGAAGCCTGCCCCAGCTTACCCTGTCACTCCTGTCCTGGCTGTTACCTCTCCCTTAGCCCAAATCAGTGTGATCTTGGGACACAGTGCAGATGTGAAATGGGGAGGGGGACTGCCCCTTGCCCAAGGGTTTTGCTTTTTATGTTTTTGCAGTGCTGCAAGTTGAACTCAAGGCTTTGCACAAGCAGCCTCACTGGAGTTCTCTGAGGAGTAAACAGGTCGGTAATATGAATTAAAAGAGCCCATATATGTAAATGAGCACATAAATGTGCCAGTATGTAAATGCGTCCCATATGCAAATGAATATGTCGATGAATATATGTAAATGATCCCGTATAGGAGAAATGCTCCAGACAGTGCCTGGCACATAGTATGTGCTCAGTGAGGAAGTGCTCCTCCCTCTTCCTCTTCTCCACGCGCCCCCTCCTCTCCTTTTTCTTCTTCTTCATCCTCCCCTTCTCTCCCTCCTCATTTCTACTCTACCATCATCTTTGTCAGCCTTCCCAGCACCTGCCCCTGTGCGTAGCAGGCCGCGAGCCGGTGTGGACTGAGGAACTGAGCTTCTGCTTGCACGGGGCACGGTCCCCTTCGGCACATCACAGACAGGTCAGAGGGGCCGGGGGAGACATTTGTGAGCCTGGTGAGGGGAGAATGAGCATGAGGGCCAATGTCACTTTAAATGATTCCACCCCGTGAAGACCAGGCCGCGTGAGGCTTCACAGTGCCCGAGCGCTGCTGGGACGAAGGGGGTGAGTCTGGATGGCCCCCTGGTCAGCGGGGACCGGCTCACTATCATCACCACTGCAGTCGCCTCCTGAGGTCACGTCGCCAGCATCACAGTCATCACCACGTGGTCTCCTGTCACCACCATCATCACCGTCCTCGCCGTGGTTACTGCCACCGTCACCATCACCACCGCCGCCTGCACCAGCCCAGCGCTCACATCCAGCCTGGCCGCAGCGCAAAAGACTGGCACGGTCAGCCTCGCTTTGCCCATGAGAAGCTGCGGCCTGAGAGATTCGGGCTGCCAGGTACTAAAGGGCAGAAATGAGAAGAAGTGGGGGCTCGCTTGTGGGGGAGCAAATGGAGACCTTGTCTTCCTGAAACCAGAAGAGAGAAGGGAGAAGCCCAGAGCCCAGAGCTGACCAGCCTCCCGGCCTCCGCTGCCTGGGAGAAGAGCATGGGCTGAGGACTGGACGAAGCCTGCGGCAGGACCGGGGAGCCCGCTTGGCAGGGCGGGAGCGGCAGGCGCAAGGAGGGACCACGAGTGGCCTGAGCGCAGGAAGTCAGAGCTGTGCCTCCGGGAGGCTCGCGTGACCCCGAAGCAGGAATGGAGGCCGGAGGAGCCTGGGAGGGGCTGGGTGAGGGGCACGAGGATGGAGGGACCTGGGCCCGAGGCAGACAGCCGGAGCCCGGCGCCTCCCGGTGAGTCAGTGCCGTGTTGACTCAGGAGGGAGTGCGAGCCCTGGGTAAACTGGGAGCGGCGGCCGGAGAGGACAAGGCCGGAACCTTTGGACGGGTCCACTGCAGGAGGAAGGAGGAGGGAGGTGGCCGGGAAGAGAACCAGGGAGCTCTGTGGGGGAGATAGGGTCCCGGACTCACAGAAGAGGTCTCGGGGAGGCAAAGCCTGATTTCAGGGTGTAGCGGACCATCGTGGAGCAAGGACCTAGAAAAAGCGCAGCCGCAAACACAAAGCTCTCTGAGCCAGGACAGCTGCGCTGCGCTGCGCAGGAGTGGGGCAGGCTGTCCCTGCCCGTCACCGGTGGCCTCTCCCCACACCGCCCAGTAGCAGGGCTGGCCAGGTGACCTTGTGGGACGTGGCACGTCCAAGCTACAGTCGGGGTCACCTCAGCTGTCTCCAGGACCCAGAGAGGGGACAAGATGCGGCTTCACTAATTTGAGTAAGATGAAGTCCCCAGGGAGGACCCAGGGCAGCCTGGGAAGCAGCAGGTGGATGACCAGCCCCTCCCTCCAGACCTTCCTTGGGTCCAGGGAGTCACCGAGCGAGACAACAACAGTGAGCATGCACGTGGCTGGATGTGCGTGGTCACCTGTCACGATCCCTTTGTCCCACACGTCCGTGCTGTGTCCCTCACCTGCCTTAGTCACAGGGCAGCCATCTCGGCCACCAGAGGGACTGTTACACTCCCACACGGCCTGTGTCCCAGTGACCTTTATTTGACTTAGTAACAGCCTCCAAACACAAGTGTCATAACACTGGTGATATGGAGGCACCAGAAAACGCTTGCTTTGAGATAAACAGTGAGAGTTCTCGATTTGATACAGAAAGGGGAAACCACACATTAAGGTTGCTAAGATCTCTGGTAGTGGAAATGTGAGGAAACAAAAGAATGTGCACAAGTTTTGCTGTCCCATCTCAATCTGCAAGAGTGACGGCCTCAGTATGATACTGTATGAAAGTTTTGCTCTGATGGAAAAGCCAAGCCCACAATCCTGGCTACCTGAGAGGCTGAAACAGGAAGGTCACCTGTTTGAGGTGAGTACAGACAAAAGAAACTGTTTTAAAATAAAATAAAAGGGGCTGGAGACGTAGCTCAGTGGCATAATGCTTGCCTAGCGCGAGTCAGGCTCTAGATAATACATATACCTGAGGACAAGAAGGGGAGTGAGAGGAGAAAAGAAAGAAAGAGAAAGGGAAAGGAAGGAAGGAGAGAGAAAGAGAAAGAGAGAGAGAAGGAAGGAAGGAAAAGGGAGAGATGGGTAGGAAAGAAGGAAGAAGAAGAAGGAAGGAAAGAAAGGAAAAGAAAATCCACTAAGTTTGTGCAAGTAGACAGAGCTGAAAACGTACATGGGGCTTGGAGCACTCCATGATTTCGTGCACCCACGGGGTCTTGGAATCACCCCTCCCATAAGGGAGCCTCTCTAGCTAGATCGTCCTCTGGGAGCACGGGAGAAGGCCTGGCCCATTTCGGCAGAGGGTGTCTGTGCAGCCCCCCGGAGGGGCAGGGCCAGGGGCAGGGGGGGGGCAGGGGAGAACCCGCACACTGTCCCTGCAGGGCGGGCCGGAGTCCTTGCCCTTGAACACATTTGCAGGGCCTCTCGGCCAAGCCCTCAGAAGCCAGGCAGCAAGGACAGAACCTGAGAGGAGGGTCAGAGAACTGCCCAGTGGGCCTGGTACTGCTGGGCCCTGGTCCGGGGACACCAAAGCCGGTTGAGAGTGCCCTCACCAGTCTCTCGCACCCCGGGTGTTCACTGATTTATACCTCAAACGTGCAGGTTGCCTGTGTCCATCCGACGTCACTGTGCAGGGACCAGCTTCACAGGAAGCCGGGAGGGCAGGAAAGGGGTGCACAGGTCGTGATTTCACACCTGACGCCAGGGAGGCTCTGTCAACAGGAGCCGGACGCGCGCCGCCGGCCTCCCGCTCCCCGTGCTCCGTGATTACAGGCTGTGCGGCACGTATTAAGTGTGGTGAGGTAATGGTTCAGTCCTGTGACCGGCACCTTTGCACAGTGAGGTGACTTCCTCGAGGACGTGGGCCAGGCCAGCGGCAGGAGGGAAGGAATGGGGAGAGGAGCTGTTCTCCGCAAGTCTAGGAAAGCAGGGGCCCGAGGACTGGTCCGGGTTTCAGATGGAGCTGAAAGTTTTTTGACTCCGGTCCGTGCCCAGCTCTGGGCTGCGAGCCCTGGGAGCGGCGAGACTGTCATCCCTCGACCCAATTCCATCAGGATTATTTACATTCTGCGTCTTCCTTCTTTCAAGACTATTTTTTTGACATTTGCCTTCTGGCAGAGCCGAGACCGATGTGTGGGAGTTACAGGGAGATGGGTTTTGGCAGAACACAAGGCAGAATTCTCTTAGTCAGAGCCATCCAAAAACAGAACGGCTGACTGGGAAGACAGCGTGACCCCAGCCTGAATGTGCCCCCGCCGGGCTCTGATGGGTAGATCAGAGAAGAGACTGTTTCTGACACCTGCCAGGCACCAGACTGCTCCCAGCACCTTCAGGAATCTTCCCACAGCCCTGAGACAGGCACTGTCATTATCTCCAACCCACAGGCAAGGAAGCTGAGGCACAAAGGGGCTCCATAACCTGCCCAGTGGACACAGCTCCCCAGCAGTCTGACCGTCCACTCGTACAGCTTGAGCAGCCCTCATCTGAAAGCCCAAAATGCTCCGAAGCCTGAATTTTGTGAGCATCAATGAGAGGTCACAAACAGAAAGTTCCACACCCAATGGCATGACAAGTCATAATCAAAGGGTTTAAAATATTGTCTAAAGTTGCCTTCAGGCTGTGTGTAAGATATTATGAGACACAAGGGAGCTTTGTGATTAAACTTGGGTGCCTTCTCCAAATATATCGTTATGGATATGCAGATATTCTGGAATTGAGGACAAACCCAGCCTCTGCACTACTTGAGGACCTGAGCTTCCGGATAAAGGAGACCGTGCCAGTGCCGCAATCCACATATCCCAGGCAGCCAGAGTCACGCGACAGGCCGTGGCCAGCTGTCCCGGCTTCGCAGTGGTTAGCAGCCAGCTGACTCAGTGCACAGCCATCTGCTGGGAGTCTGGGGTCCCAGGATCCAGGGTCAGGACATCATCGGTCCCCGAGGACAAGGCCAGGCTGGATTCACCAGGATCCCTGGGACAGTGACGTAGTCCTGCCCCACACAGGACTGATGGGGGGCAAGTGTCTGGTCAGCTCTGTGTCCCAGTGCCCAGATCTGAGAGCTGGCTTTCTGCCTGATCTTGCAGGCGCACTCGGACTTCCCTGTGGTTTCAGGAATCTGCCCCGGCTTCTTCCTGCACTGCCCCTGTGTGGTCATATTCCGGGAGTCTTTCTCTGATACCGCCCTGAGGGGAGTGGTGTGAACTCCAGCCTGGGAATCCGGCCGGGCCTGCAGCCTGAATCTACCACCCACTGGAGAAGAGCCTGGTGCTGCTGATCCAAACCCCTGAACTCCTATGAGGGAGTGAGTGGTTCTTTCACAAGATCGCTGTGCACATGGCAACGTGCTAACATGAGAGAGGCCCGTGGTTGGCTTCTGACAGTTCTGTACCATGGTGCCACAGGTGAGGGATCCTGAGCACAACCTCTCTGCACTCAGCACACATGCTAAGCCTGGCCTGGCTGGGATCCTTCAACAAAAAGGCATTCAGCACTGTGGGGCGCACCCATAATTACAGCACTTGGGAGGCTGAGGCAGGAACATCACCAGTTTGATCCCACTCTGGGCAGCTTAGCTACTTAATGGGACCTGTTTCAGAATTTCAAAAAGGGTTAGGAGTGTAGCCCCACGCAAAGACTTTAGTTCAATCCCTAGTACCACAAAAAGAAGAGGAAGAAAATGGAGGAGGAAGAAACCACGAGTTCAGGAAGGGCCAAAACAGTGCTCTCGCTCTCATTGGTGCAGGGGCAGGTGAGCAGGGGCTCCAGGTGCCACGGGCCAGAAGGCCAAGCCCTACAAACAACACTTTGGTCAGTGATGGGCCCAGGGCCTTGTCCTCCAAGGTTACAATGCATCTGAAGATTTCCTCCCGCCTGGTGAAGACGCAGCCATTGTAGTCCGCACACAGCACACTGCTCACTGCTCACGCTCACGTGTCCCTGGTGATGCTGGCATCAACAGGGAAGCACCTTGTAAAAGTCTGGCCCATGCAATCGCCCACAGTGATCGCACCGGGTAATGATAATAAGCGGCTGTGCCACTGGCTTGTGTGTTTATTGAGTGTTTTTTATCGTGATTTTAAGGCGCTCCTCCTCCTTACATTAAAAAGTCAGCTGTCAAACAGCCCCAGCAGGGCGCCTGGGACAGCTGCAGGAGAAAACAGCTCTGCTCTGCTGCTGGGTGAAGACCGCCCCTGGGGACAGGAAGTGCAGGCGTGCATGTGCGTGTGCATGTGCATGTGCGTGCATGTGTATGTGCTAGTTTTTAATGATATAAAGTTTAAGAAGTAGAAAGAAAAATTCAATAAGAGCCCATTCCATACATAGGTCGTTATGGGCTCCACATGTCCATGTGTGTAGTTCACTCTCTTACGTCCATGCCACAATGGCCTGTGTCAGGCAGGGAGCCCAGCGGCAGAGGGCAGAGCTGCCCAAGTCCTTCAGGCAGAGTCTGAGTCAGAAAACTTGGATCCCAGGTAGCCCCAGCAGCCTCAGGACCGGCTCCATCTGTAAAATGAGAAGCAACTGGAACATCTTGAAAAACTCTTCCAGCTATAAAATGTTCTAATTTATTACAAGGAAAGGAAGAAAATGTGTATGTAATAAAATAAGAATTCTTTCTCTATTGGGCCAAGAAAAAGTACCAGAAGCATTTGGTTTCCTAGCCACACCCCACCCTTGTAAAAATTCAGGCTTCGACATGCTGACACCCCATCTGGTTTCCTTACTCTGTAATCCTTGGGGCTCCCAAATGGGACATTCAGTAATGCCCTGATAATATATCCTAATCAGGTGAGTTGGCCTAGAGGCTGTAACTTTATGCCACACAGACTTCCCCAGGGCCCCATAATCACACTCAACAATGGGATAATAACCTAAGAGTAAAATATTTCCCCCAGCCTACCCATGGTTGTATTTCCTTAGCAATAGTTCTTTAAAATGAATTAAAATAAATTTTCTGATGTTTCACTTGAGAAAACTGACATATGGAAGTTTATCATCCCTTATCTGAAGAGTGCCAATATAGGAGAGTGGGTGTACCAGTCAGCTCTTCTGTTACTGGGAAAAACATCTTTGACACACACAATTTAAAGCAAAAGAGGCTGGATTTGGCTTGTGGTTTCAGAGGATGCAGTGCATGGTCAGCTGCTCCAAGGCAGAAGCCCGGTAGAAGGTTGTGGTGGAGCCTAGGGGAGGGCCTCTCTGAAAGACATGTGCCTTTGGAAGGTACAGCAGCAACCCTTCCTCCAATTGTACTCCACCTCCTGACAGCATCTTCAGCTCCAAATTGTAGTGGGCTGTGCTCCCTCCACCATCCAATCACCTCTGTAGGAGGCTCTTACTGTGTCCCAATGACAATCAAGATTCCCGCACAACAGAAGCTTAATCCTGGAATTATCTGGATCCTTGTAATCGAGCCTTGGGACTGTCTATCCTTCATGGCCTCAAAGGGAACAAAACATCTTCTTTTCTCTTTGCCAAACATTTGCCTCCAAGTTACTGCATTTGCTGTAAAATATGACAGAACTCCTGAGGATTGAAGAGGGTTGAAGCTTCTGTCATTTTCCTTTCTTTCAAGAAGCCTTGGACCTCCTCTAAGCCTTCGTTCAGAATAAAGAAGGAATGTAGTCAGCCAGCAGGATCCGGGGTTGTCAAAGAGATTTGGAAAAAACAATGACTGGACTGAACATATACAGACTTCTCTTTTTATTATTTAGGGAAAATGCAGTCTAGTTATTTACACAACACTTAGGTTGCATTAGTTATTCTACATAACCCACAGCTGATTTAAGTATAGTAAGTCCCTGGCTTGTGAACAAGTTCCATTCTGGGAGAATGTTCATGAATCAGACTCATCCATAAATCGAGCACAGTAAGTCCTACCTCCTCTGACACGAACATACAGTATATGCTGCTTTGTGCTCCCTATGGGGCCCTGCACGACACCATTACTCTTCTTCTTGCTTCTGGACACCTGGGCTCTGAGCTCTGTCTACTGTGCATTGCCATTATCCAGGGAGCTCAGAGCAGCACAACCATGACAGTCTCTGGCTAATGCGTAAGCTATTTCCTCAATTCAGTCACATTTATGGATGTTTGCAATGCGAGGTCCACTTGTATCTGAAAGTTCACAGGCTCAAATGTTGGTAAGTTGAGGACTCACTAGGATTTCTGGCTGGCCTCAGACTCACAGCAATCCTCCCGCCTCAGCCTGCCAAGTGCTGAGATTACAGGCATGTGCACCACACCTGGCTGTGCACTTTATATAAGGAATTTGAGTATCACAGGACCCCGTGTCCATATGCATCCTGGAACCCATATCCAGAGACCACCAAGCCCCAAATGTACCTTCCCTGCTAACTGCACTCCCTCTGGAAACAGTGTGGGCGAGGGTAAATGAGGTGTTGAAATCATGTTAAGCCTTCAATGTCAGGAGGCACTCAAAGCCTTTTGTTAAATTTCCTGATTGTATTTCCTTTTTTTTTTTTTTTTTGAGATAAGGACTCAGTTTGTAGTTCAGACTGGCCCTGAGCTCACTATGTAGCCCAGGCAAACCTCAAACTCACAGCAATCCTCCTGCCTCTGCCTCCCGAGTGCTGGGATGACAAGCATGAGCCACCATGCCCGACTTTCCTTATTTTCTTTCTCATGCCCCCTGGCCAAAGGATCTGAACTCAGTTTCTGAAATCCTGACTATGCTCACTGTGCAAAGAGAGTTTGGCTCCCTCAGGCCCAGGGAGCTGATTCTGAACATCAGGTGCTGGTGCTGCACAAGTTGTGGTACATTGAAGTGGAACACACGTTGGCACATTGGGGGGCACCCGACAGGACTGTGGACAGCTTCACTTTCATCAAAACCTGTGCTTTGTGGAGATTCCTTAAGAGGTAGGGTTAGATGTCCCATTTGACACTGCTATTCCCCTGCTAGGGATATACTCAAAAGAATTCAAATATTCATATCACAGTGACATATGTGTACCCATGTTTATAGCAGCTCAGTTTGTGATAGCTAAATCTTGGAAACAACTCAGATGCATCAACTGGAGACTGGATAAAGATGTGGGTTTTTTATAAAATGGAGTATTACTCTGCCATAAAGAACAATAAGTTTGAGACATTTGTACTGAAATGGACACACTTTGAGGGCACACTCATAAGTAAAATAAATGGGTTACAGATGTGTAAAAACTGTATCTTTTCTCTGGTATGAGAAACTGAAAACATAAATAAGTCCTAGAATGTATGCTAGACCCTGTAAAATAGAAAATATCCTAAGGGAAATGGGGAGTAGGGTTAAGTAATGAGGGGAAAGAAAAAACTGTGTGGCTGGAGGTTTAGCTCAGTGGTTCCAGCACCTGACTTGCAAGCGCAAGGTCCTGAGTTGATTCCCGGTAACCACATACCACAGTGCTGGGCCTGGTGGCTCATGCCTGTCATCCCAGCACTCGGAAGGCAGAGGCAGGAGGATTGCTGAGTTCCAGGCTTACCTGGGCTACATAGTGAGCTCAGGGCCACAAAGCGAGACCCTGTCTTAAACAAAAAACAAAACAAAAAAAAGAACACTTGTGCTAAACCTGCAAATAAACACAGGCTTCCATGTGTGTGGGTGATCATACTGGCACCTTGAGAGGGATCTTTGCTTTCTCTTCCCCAGGGTAGAACTGGTAAGAATTCTAGAACTGACAAGATAATAGCACTGTTTCTTAGAACCTGTGTGTGATTTTGGAGAAAAGAAAAAGCCTAGCAAATCCTGAAACAGAGCCTCCTCCTTATGTGTGGGGTTGTTACAGAGGTGGGTGACAGTGAGTTTATACACTGTGTGGGCCACATTCCAGTCAATGTGGGTTGGCATAGAAGGGTTGGAAGCTCACTTTCTACTCAGATGGACACATGCTAGACAAGCCACACCCCAGCCCTGTGCTGGGCACTTTTACAACGGCCAGGACATGGTCAGGGTTTCCTTCCTTTTCTGGCTGCCTTTAGACTTCGCACACTGACGTGGAAGGGGAGATTCTTGCCAGTCTATCCCTTTCCTCCCCACCACGTTGCCGTCATTTCCCAGAGAACAACAAGAACCTAAAACCCAGCCTGCACAAATCTCACACACTCTTTATCAACAGCCCACAATGGGTGCTGGGTCAATATGACATTTCCCGACTTTGGATGTAATGCTAAATTAAATCCCATGCCTTTGACTCATTTCCCTATAACACACTTAAGAGAGAGCAAAAGTGAGGACACAGTGCCCCAAAGAGGGCTTTGGAAATAGGTTTCTGTGTTCCTGATTCACACATGGCTGATGGCAGAAGTTATATTCACTGACTTCCCCCTCAGTGTCCACCAAACCCAGGACCTGAGGACGGTCAGTCTCTCCCACAGTAAATCCAGATCGTGAGGTGACGCTTCAAGCCCTGGATCCCTTTCTATTGCTGCTGTGGCTGTTCATTCTCAACATTTCAGTCGCTGGTCTTAGGAAACTGGAGGATCCTGAGTCCTCTAGCACTGGGACTTCAGGACTCAAACACGGGCTTTACTGTATCCTGGAAATCAGGGTGTTTTGAACTAGAAAAGACCTGGTCGTCTGACATCTTTCTCCAAGTGAGGAAATCGTCTTCTTGGAGCAGATGACGGTTGGCCTCAAGCCATGGTCACCAATCTGCAGGATGACAGGGACCTTGACTCCATCTGCATCTCCTGGGCGTCTGTCATCTGCTTACCATGCAAGACTCTGGTGTCAGCCCAGCTAGCACAGGTGAGGTATCGCCTGGAGAAGGACCGGAACTCAAGGCACAGGCAGCTCCATCTTTGTTTCCAAAGCAGGGAGAAGCGTCTTCTATTCCTTCAGGGTCTCTCACTCTGTCATGATCTTTTTTATTTCCTATCATGAGGTGTCCCCTATACCCCAGTTCATGAATCCCCACCCTACAACTCCAGAAACCCAACCCTGGTTCTCTTGGAGCATGAACCCCCCAAACTTGGGGACCTCCAAAGTCTGCCAGAACTTGACTTATGAAATGCAAAGCCAGTGAGAAAACTACTCTGAGCTCAAGACCACTGTCAGGAAGCATTCAAGTCCCAGGGCAGAGTCCCTCGGGACAGGGCAGCTTCCCGACTGCAGGGGCCATGGCAGAGCGGCCGGGCCGGAGGTGCAGCAGCTCAGACCTCTGTGACAGGCTCACATTCGGGATGAAGGCAGCCTGAAGCATTGGCCACACACCCTGCAGCCCCACCTGCGATGTTGGGGGGGGGGTTGCTCTGTCTCTGGGGAGGGTAAGAACAAGGGGGTAGACTTTGTCTTTGCTGGTGTTCCAAAGATTGAATGTGCTCTTTCTCTCTCTGTCTCTGTCTCTGTCTCTCTCTCTCTCTCTGTCTCTGTCTCTCACTCTCTTCTCCACCTCCTCTTCCTCTTTTTCTTCCTCCTCCTCCATCTCCTCTTCCTCTCTCCTTTCTTATTTCTTTCACACTGGGGATTGAATGCAGGGCTTTTGCACTGAGCTATACTCCAGTCCTTTCTCTTTCTTTTTTGGAGACAGGGTCTCACTGTCTCTAAATTGCCCCAGCTGAGCTAGAATTTGCAATCCTCCCACCCCAGCCTCCTAGAGTGCTGGGATTATACGTGTGCACCACCACGCCCAGCTTCGTTTCTTTTTCTTTCAGTGCTGGAGATCAAACCCAGAGCCTGCACATGTGAGGCAAGTGTCCTGCCTCTGAGCGACACCCCAGCCCCGACACTGTGCCTTAAAACTGACCTCACTTGGTCCTGCAGCCCCGAGAGAAGCAGAGAAGAACTGCAACAGGCCCTGCTCTCCTCCCCTGAGGACCTGTGTGTTTCCTTCTGGTCCGCGGAGCCTCACTGTGGCTCTGGGGTCCCTGCCCTTTGCTGACCTCAGCAGTGCAGCACACTGTTCTGGGCCCTCAGGGACTTCCCAGTACAAGACCAGAGCTGTGAAGCTGTCAGAGGCGCGTCCCATGATGGGAAGCAGCCCTTGCAGTGACCTGGGCGCCATTTGTGTGGTACATCATGAGGCTGCGGCCTGCCCTGGGCAGGCGGAGAAGGTAGAACCCTTCCTGATCCCAGCTGTACGACACAGGGGCTGTATGGGTCCTAGTGTTCAGATGCAGAGGGTGGAATGTAGACGCCCTGAATGTCATAGCCGAGAAGCAGTAGCTGGACCAGCCCAGGCTAGAGCCACATGATGGCTCCACGTCCCCACCACAGGTACTTGGTGCAGGAAGGCAGCCACTTCCTCTGTACCGTTGCCCTGCTGCAGAGCTTTGAGTCACCGGGCCGAGGTGGTTTAGGCAACAGCGAGTAGGAGAAGGGGTGAGACGGCTGGATGCAGAGCACTGCGCCTCTTTCGCTCTGCGTTTCCGGGCCAGGCAAGCCCGGTGTTACTTGGGGACAACCTTGGAGCCATCAAGAGCCTAGCAGGACACCCGGCCACTGCAGGGGAAGATGATCAGTAGCAACCTTGAAAAATGGGGGTTTTCATTCATCCTGGTGAATAAACAGCTCTGGAAATAAGAGCCTGGAACCAGCGCTTGGGGTGCCCGCAGCCCAGCAGTGTTTGCCAGCAACCTCTCACAAGGCAGCCGAGGGGATAAGGGTCCAAAGAGGCCTCTGCAGGCCCCTGGCGACTGGGCAGGGCCCACAGCTCGTTATCCCAGTGGCTGGGAGCCTGGAGGTGGGCGGAAGAAACAGGTGGCTTCTCTCTGGAATGTCATAAAACCTGGGCAGAGCTCATGCTTCATTCGCAGGGACACCTGCCAGGTTCTTGCCCTTGGGACAACATTTCCAGGTCTTTCTACTGGGAAAATGTTTAACTTGAAGATGAGGGAAGAGCATGAAGACCCGGAAGGAGCAGCCAGGTGGGAGCAGGGCCCTGTGGCATCTGACAGAGAGAAAGGTGACAGCACAGGCCCCAGCGTGGGGACAGAGGGCCCCCAGGCAGAGCCAGGTCTGGCTGGCACAGCCCTCACCTTCACCCGCAAGCCCTTTTGCAGACACCTGGCCAGCTAAGAATCCGCACATAGGCAGCAGCTCCTGGACCTCGCTCTGGCCCAGAAACCTCTCTGAGACCACTCCACCCTGCTCCCACCCCGAGGGCCCAGCAGCCCCAGGGGAAGAAGTGACACTCTCCTGAGGAGCAGCAACTTAGCGGGAGCCCTGGCCCGACCTCCAGGGAACTCTGAGTCACCCCCCTTTCACGGCCGTGGCGCTGTGCTTCTGGGAACACACTGCAGACAGCAGATGGGGACGTGACGTTTCCTAGCTCGCAATGGTAAGTCAGCCGCCCACTTCCGCGCGAGTCATGGGGAGCAGAACTAACTGCTCTCTGTGGAGGGCAGCAGGCAGGGTGTACAGCTGCCCCTCACCCATCCCTGGCTGGACCACAGCCCTCAGCACAGGCCGCACAGACTCTGCGAACACACGGTCAGCGGCGGGCACAGCTGCTTCAGAGACTTGGCTCCGAGCAAGGCCTGGGAAAGGTGACTGCTCTCTCTGAAACCTCTGGCGGAGGGCTAGACCTTTGTGGCTCTGACTCCCAGAAAAGTGTTATCTATGAAGAGGACAGTGAGCACACAGACCTAAACAGTGTGGGCAGAGACTGGGGCAGGAGGGGCACCCCAGGGGGATGGAAGGTGGCCGTGGAGATGGGCCTCCTGGAGCGTGATGTGTTGGGCAGTACCAGGAGGTGCTTGGAGGACAGGGACTTGGGCCCGGGCAAGACAAGCTCAGGGGGCTGTGTGAGCCAGGCAGGGCTGCAGCCACAGCCAGAACAGGCTGTGTCTGGGCAGCACCCTTCACGGGCAGGTGGGAGCAGAGCTCAGGAACAGCGGGTGGGGGGTGGGGCGAGTACTGTGCATGAGAAGCCAGGCTGGAAACCAGCTTCCCAGAGACCCGAAGCACTGAGCGAGGACAGCTCGAGGCTTCAGGCAGACAGTGACGAGCTCCAGACTGGCCGGGGCTGTGCAGAGGTCACCCTGGGGCACCTGGAGGCCGCCTGGAGAAGGCTGATGGTGGGGCCTCTTCGGAAGCCGTGGCACGAGGGCGAACTGGGCAATGAAGCTGGAGATGGGGAGAACAGTGACAATGGGGCTCATCCCAGCTCACCTTTGAGAGCACCTTGTGACCAACCATGTGAGGCTCAGTGCCCACCTGCGCTATCGTCTTTGCCATCAGAGCCATGACCCTAAATGGCAGGTGTACCATCAGCGCATCTTATAGATGAAGAAACTGGGGCTCAGAGGAGGGCTGGCAGCTCACAGTGGCAGTGTCAAGCGCCAGGCCTGGCACTCACACCACGTACTACCCGGTACTTGGCTCCACCCAGCAAAGTGGGGTAACAGGAGTGCTTGGAACAAGTTAATCAGGGGAGAGAAGGGAGGTGTCCTGGAGGTCC
>PVIC010020068.1:9057-30029 GCA_004025085.1 Thryonomys swinderianus | reverse complement strand
GTCTCGCTTTGTAGTTCAGGCTGGCCCTGAGCTCACTATAGTGCCCAGGCAAGCTGCCGCGAACTCAGCAATCCTCCTGTCTCTGCCTCCCGAGTGCTGGGATTACAGGCGTGAGCCACCACGTCTGGCATTGTGGTATGCGGTGTTGATTGTTGGTGGGCATGTCTCCATGCCCAGCATTATATGTGGTTACCGGGGATCGAACTCAGGACCTTGCGCTTGCGAGGCAGGCGCCGGAACCACTGAGCTAACCCTCTGGCCCCCAGTAATTCTCTGTTTTATGGTTGAGAAAGCTAAGCATTCAGGCAGCTGACCCCAAATAATTTGCAGAAAATGGCGTTTGAATGCTTTCTTCTCTACTTCAAGCCACTCAAACACACACACACAGAGCATACATGTTGGCAGGTGCCCTCACTTGGAATCTCGTCTTGCCATTGGTGCAAGGCATAAATTAACTTGGGGGCCTACATGGAATGAAAAGATGGGCACAGTCTAGTAGTGTACAAAAGAGCCACCGATTTGCAAATCATCTCATTGATGATGAGGGCTTTGGTAGAGACACTCTTCCCTTTCTTACTTCCCAGAAAGCATACGTGCTGAACTAACTGAAACTTCAGAGCCTCATTCATCCTGGTGTTACAGCTGCTGCTTAGAGGCCAGGTCAACCAATGAAATCTGATTTTCAAGTAAACTAAGAATAGTTTCTAAGATATAGGTATATTTTAAACATTGCCTAAGACACACTTATACTTAACATATTTTCAGTCATTTATCATAAATTCCAATTTAACTGTGGACTGTATTTTTATTGACAACATCTAGCAGTTCCAACCCAGTGTAGAAGATGTTGAAGGGCAGAGATGATGTGACTCAGTGGTCTGAAAAGGCTGGAAGCCTCCTGTAGTGTGGTCAAGATCCTTCATGACAAGAGTAGCTCCACTTGGTATTTGCCACTGTTACTGAGAAATCATATGACTTCTCTTGTGCTTTGCAGTCTGCTGTAATTCTCATAAAAATAGAATTACAGATATACATATATATCTCTACATTTATATACACTGTATAAAGAAGAAAGGGGAGAATAATTTTAGGTGAAAAACAAACACAAAATAATCAGCCAAACAGCAACCTAATTTACATTAGTAAAGTGATGAAGGAATTACTAATTTTGCAAAAACTACATGGCCCTAATTATCCATATCACTATTTCTTCAATCTTAGCAAGTGTGTAAACAACCCAGAGGACTTTATAAAGCACAGATTGTTGGGACCCATTCTTAGAGTTTCTGACTCAGCTGAGCCGTGTGTGTGTGTGTGTGTGTGTGTGTGTGTGTGTGTGTATGATCCTTATATTGCTGACTGAGAGAATATGCCTGGCAATCATTGCTCAATAGTACCATGAAATATCAAATGACAATACTAAAATTCAGCTTCCTCCCAAAGTACTCAAATTAGTGGTATAGTAAGCAGCAATTAATTGAACTTGATTGATAGGGTAGGTAGGCTCTAAAATAGTTCTCAACACCAGTCCAAAATTTCCTTGGAGTACTTTTCTTACCACTTGGCTGCAATGTTATGAATCACAAAAGAAAAACCAGCCTTGTACCACAGTCCCTTGCATATTCAATTCTGAGCCAAGGCCCAATTCCCTGTGCCTTCCGGTGAGTACATACTCATTCATTATCCTTTATGATCACCTAAGGCTAACCTTACTATGCTGCAAAATCACAAAGTGAATAACAACCAGTCAGAAACTCTTTCATAACATTATCACCCTGTAGGTCTGAGCTCTTAAGTAGTGTGTAAAAAAGCATATTTCTTGCAACTAATTTTTCCATACTCTTTTATTTTCTCAGCGACTTTTTCCTGTTGAAATAGCTATTATGTTATTGGCATTGGAACATTACAGTAGTAAACTTAAGGTTCATAGAATCATCCTAGATCTTTTTTTCTTTCTTTCTTCTGTTCCTTCTTTCTTCCAATATTTTAATATACTTTCTACTTTAAAATACTTTCTAGAAGAGTGTACTAAGAGATACTAGAAGTGTCTTTGCACTGTGGGAGAATTTACCACCCACAATGTGCCACCTTGGCATACTTTGAACTGAAGATAGTGAGAAGAAGCGGATGCCTAGAAAATTTTCATCTTCCTTCTCTTTGTTTACAAGCATGACGCAGTGTACAAAGAGGTGCCTTTCTCTTCTCTACAAGGAATGAAAAAAGTTAACAACTCTGAAGACAATCACAGAAACTTTTACTAACAAACTTTATTAGCTAGACTTTACCTACCAGTAGTTTCACAGACACTTGCCGACCCACAGTGTGCTGCCTGAGTGACTCAGGTGCTTTTCTTTTGTCACTTCTCTAAAAGTCTATTCTTTGTGGAATAAGCTGCACAAGTTGTAGTGCTAAACCACCTCTTTGCATTACTGATTTATTTATTTACTTCTAAATACTCACCTGTTTTCCATGTCCAGTGCAGATTTTATTAGACTTGTTTTTTCTTTTGTCAGTCTGTCCTCTATTATAGGATCTCCAGCTGAGAACTTAGAAGAATAGAAAGAAAATTATTTTTTCTCTCCTGTGGCAATTATAGAACTCCAAAATTAAAATACCTATGTATCATTTATCTTAAAAATATTTACGTGTGAGGTTTCTGTATAAAAGAAGTATAGTTTTTAATTTCACTCTGCACCATTTTTTCTTTCATCTTTTGGGACAGATTTAGAATTTAAATTTTGAATTAGAATTTAAATTTTGAAATGGCTATGTGTTAGTTTTTCTTCTTACACAGAATACAGAAATTTGCAAGCTAAGCATAGTTTGACTTGATTAGCTTTCAACTTTATGATAGTGCCAAAGCAACAAGTGCTCAGTGGAGATTATATTTCACATTTTGAATTGTTGGGAACTCTTGTAAGTTTTCAGTTTTACTTACTTAGTATATGACACAGACCTGAGGGCAACAATACACAGAGGCAGAACTAAGAGATAAAGCAGGTTCCAGGAGGACCAATGCTGATGCGGCCAACAGAGATGTTGTCCAGTCCCAGACGCTGATTTTTATTGACAATCAATTGGGAAAAAGGCAGGTTATGTGTAGTTTTCATGCAAATTAATGTAACAAGGCTCAAAAAGGACAAGACAAAGCACTAGGAACAGAAAATCCAAAATGTATGATTACAATGAAAGCATTGTCTTTCTAGTCAGAAAGTTTATTGTGGGAGCAGAATTTGGGTGCAAGTTACTCTGACCTCAGCAGACAGGCTTTAGCCAGACTCACTTTTCAAAACAATCCTATTGTTTTTTTTTTTGCTTTTGAGACAGGGTCTCGCTTTGTAGTTCAGGCTGGCCCTGAGCTCACTATGGTGTCCAGGCAAGCTGCCGCGAACTCAGCAATCCTCCTGTCTCTGCCTCCCGAGTGCTGGGATTACAGAAAACAATCCTATTGTTAATGCTTTCCACCTTAATCAATATCATAGTACTCTACCTGAAATTTAGATCTTTTCCTAGGCTAAGAATATGCACAGTGTGATCCTCTATCTAGATGTCAAGCAACTGATACTGCACATCTCACTATAACGCTAAATTGTAATGCTCTGTAGTATATTGAAAGCATTCTCTTTTTCTTTTTTCTTCTCTTCCTTTCTTCTTTCCTTTTCTTTCTTTTCCTTTTAAATTTTTCTCCCTTTTCTTTTTTTCTGATACTCAGAATCAGACTGAAGCCTTCATACTGAGCTACATTTTCAACCCCTTTTTTAAAACTTTTACTTTGAGACAAGGTCTTGCTAAGTCACTAAGTTACTCAGGCTGAATTCTAACTTGTGATCTTCTATTCTGAGCCTCCCAAGGTTCTGAGATTACAGGGGTGTGCAACGATGATCAACTAAGTGCAATTTTTGATTTATAACATTTTAAATATATTTTCATTTAATATGGATTATGGGAATGTAATTCCATTGTAAGCCGAGGAACAGGTTTGTATTAAATTGTGCCATCTCTCTGACTTAAAGTCATTATGATGTATCTGGCATTTGTACTTCACTTTGGTAGCTTTTCCCTTACGGTTGAATTGTGGGGGAAGGACTAATCTCACTGACTTTTGAAATTCTTGGCATTCACATCTTTATAATTCTATTGCCAGTTTATTTCAGGGTCAACTGTTCCCTCTTCCTACAAAGTTTTCAAATTGTTCAACTAAATTACATACTATTTTAATTAAGTTAGTTTGAAAATTGTTCACTTTCTTTGAGGAGACAAATACTAGGACTTTGTGACTTCTTTTGTTTACTTCTAAATTTCAAGTTGTGCTCTGAAAGCTAAAAATATGGCCTTTAATAAGTCATGGTCAACGATATGTTGTTTTTATATATAAAACAGATGCTACCAATCCATATAAGAAAGCAGAAATTTTTAGTGGTTTCCAGCTATAGGAATTTACTACAAAAATAAAACATTTTTATTATAATTATTGTTAGTCTGCTTTCTGTCGCTGTAACAAATGCCTAAGGTGAAACAACTTAAACAGAGGGAAGCCTTATTCTGGCTCATAATTTCAGAGGTTTCACTTGATAATCACTTATTACTTTGGTTTGTGGAAAAGCAGCAAATCACGGTAGGAGCACATGGCAAAAGAGGCTGATTTACCTCGTGGCAGCTAGAGAGCTTAGAGACAGGAAATGACTGAGGATCTGATATCTCTTTCAAAGGAGGGTCACCAATGACCTGATCCTCTCCACTGGCCTTACCTCCTAAATCTTCCAGCAGCACCTTCAGCTTGGGGTCCAACCTTTCACATCTGGGCCTTTAGGGGACAGTTCAGATTCAGATGCTGATACTTATACTAGAAAAAATATTTATTATCTGAAATTCCAATTTAACTAGCATCCTTTAATTACTAAGTGTGCCCTGCCCTAAATTACACTAATTATCATTACCTTTGCTCTTCTACCAACTTTACTCTCAAGAGAACTGTGAAATTGCTCGTCAAGATAAAAAATGATAAAGATTATGATCACTAAAAGTATCTTTGATATAGGGGAGCAGGCCTAGCTCCTGATCTGCTAGATACCTGAAACGTGAGTTTGTGTTCTCTAAAATCAAAGACTGAATTTTAGAAATGATGATGGTTAAGAGTAGGAAAAACTTTATTGAGAAAGAAAGATTTTGATTAAGAGGGACTAAAGGAAGATTCGAAAATGAGTGATCCAGGATCATTTTTTCAGGTGGTATTTATGGAACAAAGTCACTAGGTGAGGCAGGTCTAATGTGGGACAAAATTACAGTCAACCAGCAACATTGCAAATACAGTGGCTTAGGTAACAATGATAGAATAAGAAATCACGGAATGGACAAAACCAAGATCAACCAATAACATTACAAGAAATATATCTGCTTAGGTAATACTGATTAAATGGAGACCCAATGAGAAAATCAAGTCACGTAACAAGGTGTACAAAAATTTTTAGTCTGGGATCTTTTTCCAGGGGACTGGCCCTCCACCCCAGGAGACTGGTTCCTACTTATAATATCAAGTACTGCTGTTTATTGCAGGGAGACTGGCACCTACTTAGAATATCAGGCTGATGCCTACTTTGAATATCATTCACTACTGTTTATCCTACGTGGGTGGGGTAGTTATTTCCTCTGGCAATGCTAAACTTTTCCATCTCTTTGACTGTCTTCCATCTTGGATCTTGCCATGTGAGTTTTCCAGGGCCAGCCTGTCTGCCTGGAAGATGTCTAGCTTACCTACCTATGTATCTTCACCTTAATAAAATCAGAATGCTACATAAGAAAGGATGGTAGCCAGGAGCCCCGGGGCAGGGATAACTTCTTGCCTATGAATTCCTACCTTGAACACAGATTCACCACTCCAACTTCAAGGTTACTCAAGAATTGAAGGTCAGGCATCTTGACTTTCTTTGATCCCTGATTAACATGACACTGTGAATCTAGAGCATGCCACTGAACTTCCATGCTAGTTAACTATTGCCACATACACACCATCCAATACTTAGACTCTTAAAACAGCAACTATTTTATAATACCTCACAATTTTGTGATCCAAAGTTCAAGGATAGAGCATCTATTTCCTAGTCACTGTCTCACATTTTACCACCCCTAGAAGTTTAAATCCCTTTTCTTTCTTTTCTTTTTATATTGTCACTTCTCTATAAATGTTCTTTGGTTGTAGCTATGTAAGTTCACAGTCCTAACAGCTTCTTTCAAGGCTCTTATGATCCTAAATTATTTACACTTTCATCCTGTCAATCTGTTATCTTCTCACTTCCAGCTACACAACACAAGAGACATACTGCAAAATGTTTTACCAGCTACCTTGTTATCTCTAACCCAGACAAGTTTCCCCCTGTCACTAACCACCATACCCTTCTTTCCTCAATGACATTACCATAAATATGGCACGTTACTGAAGAATCAACTGACAGTGGTGGGGGGATCTTTTGGATAGTATCCTTTCTTTAAAGTTTTGTTTTGATTTTTTCTGGTCTAAGACAATCTTCTGTGATCGTATTTCCTCAATGAATATTTCAGGAGTAGGATAATGGTCTATTTTCATAACTACTGAGAAATTCAGGAATGAGGTAATTATCCTGCATCACTTACTGAAAAATATTTTCTCTGAAATCATCTGAATGATTCCAGTGATTCTTGGTAGTCCTTTACTTATGGAAATTTTAATGGTAGTAGAAATTCAAATGTTTATCCTAATGTACATGATCAAACTAAGGTCCCAAATCAGTATCTAGATGAGACAGGATTGCCCTATTATCAAGTCACAGGACTTGTTTTTTTGACAACAGATGAAATGCACATTTTACATCCTAAAAATAAATGATGGCTACTAGGACTGAAAGAATTCAGTATTGCCAGGTATTTGGGTTGGGATCAGGTTAATTACCTTATTTTCCTATTGTTTCAGGTATGAGTAGAAGGAATATGGGGTTACAGCTGAATAATCAAGTGTTGGGAGTCATTACTTAGGTAATAAACATGGATTTGTTGCCATAGAAATATCAGTATAAGGAAGAAGTCAGAGGCTGGGTGACAGGAAAAAAGGCAGTTGTTTGGGAGAAATTCCTTGTTCTCCTAACACTGGAGCTTGTCAGATTGTGGTGTGTATTATTTGGGATGCCCTGGAGATCACCTGATGGGAAGCTGGCAGCTGCTGTTAGAAATGTGGAGTTTGTTTTATCAAAAGATTTTCTAGACTTTTAGATGCTTCCTGGGGACAATCCCAGATGGCTCACATAGCAGGAATCTCATTTGTTTGTAAAGCCAAACACTTCTTAGAATGCTTAATGTCCATGTAAACAGGACCACAAATTCATAGTTTTTCTCTTGTGGGCAATTTATAAGCCACATTAACACTTTCAGACCAAGAAGGTGCCATTAGGAACTGTATTGTTCCTATTCATTGTTTATTATTAATTCAGTGTGGTGGTTGTTTAATCAAAAAAACTAAATCAGTGAGAAAGCTAACTGTATTCACAGGACAAGGTCTGGTTCAAGTGCTTCTCAGGCTAGTTCTGTGATTCAACCAGTGATATGGCAGTTCTTTTAGACATCCCGTAGGGAAAAGGTTTAAATTGTAAAAGTCAGGGTGTAAAACTAGGGTGAAATTTTTGGAAGAAGTGAAATATTCTGAGAGGCTGAGATTTAAGGTAAGGCAGAGGAGAAGAAGGAAAATCTTGAATTGTAGAAAAAAAAGAAAACCAGGAAAATGTGATATAGTAAAAAGAATATGATTTCTGTGACTTTAAGAATATTAACCTGTTTGATTTTTAACTTATTTAATAATAAATTTATAAGATTCCAAATTTTACTTAACTACAAGGTCCCTGATTTGTTGGGGGCTGAATAATTAGACAACAGCTTTGAGAAATGGACAGGGCCTAGATCATGAAGATCCTTGTATACCACATAGTGAGTTTTTCTTTCTTTTCCTTCCCTCCTTCCTTCCTTCCTTCCTTCCTCCCTTCCTTCCTTCCTTCCTTCCTTCCTTCCTTCCTTCCTTCCTTCCTTCCTTCCTTCCTCCCTTCCTTCCTTCCTTCCCTCCTTTCTTTCTCTCTCTATTTTTTCTTTTTCAGGCAGTGGAGAGTGAATGGACATCTTTAAAGAGGGTCATGAAATGGGAGAAAGCACTGATGACAGTAGCTAGAAACCACTGGTGTCTGTTGCTAAGAAGACAAAAAGCTGATGCAATAGTCCACACCCAAAGGAGGACTGTAAGAGGTAGAGAAGAATAGAGATAAGAGGCCATCCATTCATCAACTCTGCAGATACTAGTTAAATACCGTTTATGTTCTAAGACTAAGTTGTCAAAATTGGGAATTAAGTAGTGAGTAAAACAGACAAGTTACCCAATCTTAAGGAGTTTATATATTTTCAATGGGAATGTTGATAATAAGTATCCAAATTAATAACATGATTCTTTCAGCTACAGAGAAAGATTTTGAAGGAAATAAAATGGTATATAGTGCATGATAGGGTTAGGCTTCTGTAAGAGGTGATATTAGATTTAAAGCTTGATTGACAAGAAGAAAATCCTCATGTGTTCTATGGGGACAGCATTCTTAGCAGGAAAAATAGCCAACGTAAAAACATAAGCATGTAGGACAAAGAGTCTAAACCAATGAAATAGAATGGTGGGGTATAGGGCTAAAGAGGAAGACTTGATGTCTTTAGTGAAGAGTTTACATTATAAAAGAAGTGGGGTGGCACATGTGGCTTACATTTCAAAAATATTGAATAACTATATGTGTAAACATGGAAGACAGAAATGAGACTATTGTAGTTCAGGTAGATGTGATGCCACAGGTCAAGGTGATAAAAGCAAAGACAGAGAAAAGGGTCAAAGTCAGGCTGTGAAAATTACTGCAGACCCTCAGTTTTTTAGAGAAAGGTGTTCAGAAAATTCTTCACAAATTCTTAAGTATAAAAATGCTCTCATAACACAATATTTCATGAAATCGAATAAGCCTTATAAAATTATGTAATCCCTTTGTTTCTTAATGAGATTACTACTTATGCTATGCAACAAAAAGCACAATAAAAGAACAGTGCAAATGAGTAGAATGTAACACATTACTACAGGCAACTCAGACAACTATACACATATTTAACAGGAAATATTCTTATGACCCTGGCCATGGTTACGTTTGGAGAAGATAATGAAGCATTTTAACAAAATTTGTCAGTAAAATGAATTTTGTCTGCTGGATTCTTTGATGTCTTAGTTGGAGAAATTTGCATATAGGAGTTAGGACAACACTGTTGTGGGATGGCATGATGTCTGGTGGTGCTGGGCTCCTTTTGTGCCTCCCAAATAATCACCTGGAACAACTGTTAAACGAGAAAACACAACTTTTATTATAAGTAAAGGAACAAAAGGGAAAAAGTGAAGATAGGAGAAGAGCAAAGGAGCAAGAAACAGGAAGCTATAACTTGTACACAGGATAAGCCACCACAGAAACAGGAAGATCGAAGCAGCAGTGACCTCAGCAGCCATGATTTTTCATACCTCTCAGCTCTGCCCCAAGGAAGTTGCTTTGCCCACACATCCTGGCCCTGATTGACAGGTCACATCCTGTTGTTAATCTTCTGTTCTGAATCAGTCTCTGTTCTCATTCTTTGTGATGGACAGATTACATTCTGTTTTCCAGACGACCTGTCACACCCTAATCTTCTGCCTCAAGGTGGTATGTCTCATAATCCAGTAGTTGAGAGTCAGCCTTCCCTGTGATTTCCCAGCTCTCATTTCAGTAAAGTCTTCTTTACATATCTGCATGAGGGTATATGAAGCTTCTGCTAGGAGGGAAAACTTTCTCTTGACCAACTTAAGTTCAAAAACTGGGGCTTACAAATTTATTGATAATGTACAGATTAACAGAAGAAAAGATTATTGTACATACAAGAAAAGTCTTTAGATAAAGACACTTCCTGGACCATTAGAGAGAGGTTGGTATGCCAGTTTAATTAGTATAAGGGAGAGAGCTGAAATACATTCTGTGGTATAATAAATGGACTTTTGGAAAAATAGATGGGCTTTTAGGAGAAGCAAGGAAGTGAAACAGTGTGTGATATTCTTTATTTATGCAGTTTCTTATCCTGTGAGTGCTTGGCCCTTGCACTGAGAATGAAGCTTCCTTGGATAGGCTTTAAGAACATCTAACTGTTGGAAGTCTTTGCTTTTAGTCATGAAAGAAAGGAAAGCTCCAACAAAGCTTCTTTCTTTCTGTATCTGAAATGGAAATATTTTCAATTTAAATTAATCTTCATACCAACTCTCTCTCTCTCTCTTTTTTTTTTGAGACAGGGTCTCGCTTTGTAGTTCAGGCTGGCCCTGAGCTCACTATGCAGCCCAGGCAGGACTCGAACTCAGCAATCCTGTCTCTGCCTCCTGAGTGCTGGGATTACAGGTGTGAGCCACCATGCCCGGCCCAACTCTTTTTTTAACTGGCTTATTCTTTGTTTTATATTTTATTGGTGCATTGAAGATATATAGAATGATAACATTCATCATAAGGAATTTGTTGCTGGGCGTGGTGGCTCACGCCTGTAATCCCAGCACTCGGGAGGCAGAGACAGGAGGATTGCTGAGTTCAAGGCTTGCCTGGGCTACTTAGTGAGCTCAGAGCCAGCCTGAACTACAAAGCGAGACCCTGTCTCAAAAAAAAAATCATAAGGAATTCGTTCCTGTACATGATATATCTGGTTCTTTTTTCCCCCATCTTCCTCCCCTCTCATCAGCCAGTCTTCCCCTCTTGATTTACAGATTTGTACCCATTTCTTTGCTTATCCCTTCTTTCCTTTCCTCCCTTTTACCCCTCCCTTATTCTCCTCATTCGAACATTGTCTTCCCATTTCCCCAAATCTTTTATACATTTTGGTCCTTATTTACACTTGTATCTCACACTAGAGAAACAATGTGGTATTTAAACATGTGGTCCTTTATATGTTTTTCAATGAAGGGCAATAAAGGAACCCAGTCTGTCCTTTGCATTCATATCTAATAGACAGAGACAGTACATTTGAGGGAGAAACCAGAAGCAGAGGAGGCCAAGGGAGTAATGTTGATCCTCTAGGACTTCTTGAAAATCTCCGTGGAACTGCTACTCCCTGGGATACTGGACCAAACGCTCAAGCTAGTTTTATCTAAAAAGTCTGGTGGGCAGACAGATCCCTTTCTGATTATTGGCATTAATTCTTCTGACATAAACTAATTTATCACCAATATATTTTACTTAAGTGCTTAGTTGTAAATGCTTCAGGCATGAGAAAAGAAATATAAGATGCAGACATTTTTGAGATTAGGTATGAGTGTGGGTCTTTTGACTCTATGGTTTGGCTACTTACATATATTCTTGAGCAAATTAATTCACTTATCTGAGCCTCAATTTCATCCTGTCTATAAAATAAGCAATATATATATATATATTCTGAGACAGGGTCTCGCTTTGTAGTTCAGGTGCTGGCCCTCAGCTCACTATGTAGCCCAGGCAAACCTTGAACTCAGCAATCCTCCTGCCTCTGCCTCCCGAGTGCTGGGATGACAGGCATGAGCCACCACGCCCTACACTGTGGTATGTGGTATTGATTGCTGGTGGGTGTGAGTCACCACGCCCAGCCTTGTATGTGGTTATCAGGATCGAACTCAGGACCTTGCACTTGCACTATAATTTCTAAGTGCTTGTTTACATGCAATATTTCATTTTTCTTTTCAATAATATGATGTATTGTTATGCCCATGTTACTTAAAAAATAAAACAGTTTTAAGATATTACACATATCTAAGGTCAAGCTACCAATATGACTGAACAAAATTTTTTATTTTATTTTTTAAGACAGGGTCTTGCTTTGTAGTTCAGGCTGGCCCTGAGCTCACTATGGCAAGCCTCGAACTCAGTAATCCTCCTGCCTCTGCCTCCTGAGTGCTGGGATTACAGGCGTGAGCCACCACGCCCGACACTGTGGTATGTGGTATTGATTGCTAGTGGGTGTGAGTCACCACACCCAGCATTGTATGTGGTTACTGGCATCAAACTCAGGACCCTTGTGCTTGCGAGGCAGGTGCCAGAACCACTGAGCTGAATCTCCAGCCCTGACTGAACAAAAATTAATATGCACTTCTGTCTGATTGGAAATTTTATCTTTAATTTGCTATAAGGTTCCTATATTGGTTTGATTGAATTAAATTGAGAATATAAATAAATTGGGCAGCATAGTGTTTGACATATAGAAGTAGCTGAACAAAGGCAGTTACTTCAAAATTGTTTAATCATGAACAATAAATTATTTTTTTAAAATTTTTTGTTCTAGTGCTCTCTGTCTATGGCTGCTGACTTTTTAGAGATTATATTTTGTAATATAATCATTCATAACAAAGAAACATGGAAGATACTGATAAAAATGTGTATATTACATGTTTATAAGAGATGAAATAAGCAGAATAATTGTCAAATAAAATTTAGAAAATAGAGATAATTGAGGCAGGAGCCTGAGAGGAAATCTACAGGAAAAAGGTAGAATCTAAAAGAGGGAGAATTCAGATAGATTTTAAAGGGTTAATGCAGCTTCTCTAAATACTTCATTTACAATAGAGATTAGTTTAAGCATAGGGTGAATACGACTCATTTAAATGCTTCAACCCATGAATCACTCAGAATAGCATCATGGGTAATTTTAATGAAGCATCCTTAAAGTCTACATCCCTTTGTTAATAGCTTCTATTGAATTTAAACAAAAGTTCCATCTTATTCTAAATTTAAATCTAGCAAAGATTTGATCTTTTATCCCTGCCATTTTGCAACAAATAATTTCTCCCAAAAGCCAGAAATTAAGATGTGAGTCAGATCAAAAAGCTGCATGTGTAGGTGCATGGAATACCAAAGGAGAAGGGGCACTTTTAGTGACATATCCAGATAAAACCCCTTGATCTGGCTCCCTCCACAATGCCTGAGATTGTAGATCGTGACAGCTGACATCACCACAGTGTTAGCTTTCTATTTTTATGACAAATGACTGAGATAACCAACTTACAAAGAAAGGATTTCTTTTGGCCCAAGATGTAGAGGTTTCATCTGTAATTGGCCCCATTCCCCTGGATGTTTGGTGACTCATGATGGCAAGAATGTGTGGCAGATAAAAATCCACTCATTTATGGGCAGGAAGTGAAAGAAAACAGGATGAGAGGACCCAGATCGCAGTCTGCTTTGAGGTTTTTGTGCCTGAAGATCTAAAAGCCTCCTACTAGGCACTCTCCCCACAGTGTCCCAAAAACACTAAGATGGAGACCAAGCCTTTCGGGGTATTTACAATCTAAATAATAGTAACCACAATGCTCCACTACTTGGAACACAGATATCAAAGAAAAATAATATTAAATATCAAAAGCAGCTGATAAACATAGACCTATATATAAATATTAAAATCAACTTTATTCATAGTCCCAAATTTAAATTTTAAAATTTCCAAGTGTCTATCAAATTTTTAATAATAAACAAACTGTGACACATCCATACAAAGAAGAAATAGAAAAGAATAAACCACTGCTATACTCAGTAACAAGACTAGAACACCCCCACACAAGCTTTACACTGTGTGGAAGAAACCAGGCAGCAAAAAGTTACTATACACAGGATGATACTGTTTTGATGGTATTCTGGATAAGAGGGAAACACAAAGGTAGAAATTAGTCTATTTCTTTCTAGATGCCAAGGATAAGGTAGGAATTGACAAAAAGAGGCTGAAGGAACTTTGGGGGATTGGAAATTGTATTAGTTTATCAGGGGTGCTAAATACAAAATATCATATAATAACTAGATTAAGGAACAGAAATGCAATTCCCCCCAGTTTTGCAGCCTAGAGGTCCAAAAATAAAGTGTTGGCAGAGTTGATTCCTTCTGAGATCTGTGAAGGAGGCTGTCCCACATGTCACCTTAGCTTCTGGTGACCTGCTAGGGTTGTTTTAAGTTCCTTGCATCATGGAAGACTTTTCATTCTGAGCTTAGTCTTCATTATTAGTGGCATTCTCCCTGTGTGTATCTCTATTCCAAGATCCCTTTTTAATCAAAAAAGATTTACTCTGTTTTAGTATGAACTCAACTAATTATATCTTCAGTCATCTCATTCTCAAATAAGAGTATATTCTTTTTTTTAAATTGAATTCTTTATTGGTACAATCTATATACATCTCAAAATCATGTATAACATTGGGGAATTTGTACCGGTATATGACAAAAGTTAATTCTCATTTTTCCCATATCCCTACCCACCCCCACCTCCTCACCCCCTTTATACATGCTCTTTTATTTTCTTTCTGTATTATATTTGTTCCTTCCCCTCATCACATTCGCACACCAAGTTTCCTACAGAAATTTCCCACTAAGAGTATATTCTGAGGTACAGCTAGTTAGACTTCTAAGGGAGAGGTGAAATATAGGTCCTTCCAGAGGCATATGCAGAGTTCTATTGCTACATGTACTATTGCTTGACAATTACCTGTTTGTGCCTCACTTATATGAGCTCTAAATTCAAAATTGCCCGTCTCTTACCTTGGGAGCCATCTATCATCTATCTATCTATCTATCTATCTATCTATCTATCTATCTATCTATCTATCTATCTATCTATCTATCTATCTATCTAATCTATCATCTATCTATCATCTGTCTACCTACCTACTGTCACCTATTTTGTATATATCTCCTTGTACTCTTTAATGTTCTTAGCTGGATCTCTGTGAAAAAAATAATACAGATTAACAAAAGAAAACAAACAGAAACTTGTTCACATGGATATCTCTTATATAAAGTCTCATATAAATGGCAGAAATTCTGTAAGTAACTCAAAAGGATAGTAGGAACTTGGGTATAAACTAACTTGGGCTACATAAAGGAAAAGAAGTTTGGGGTAAGGAAGCAAGTGCTACAGGAAGAGGACCAGGAAAATATGATCAACAAAGGGAGAAACATTATGCAGATTTAAATCAGTGGTTTCTCCTTTGATGTCTCTTCTATTAGCAGTTCTTCTTCCCTTCCTGGTCCAGAGGGGGAGACACTTACAAATGGAGATGTTCTTTATTGTCGTCAATGTCTTTATAAATTGAACATGTACCCTCTTCCTTTTGTGCTTCTCTTTCTTCTGCTGTTTTTCAAAAATAACGTTTATTCCAAAGAGTTATATCTTGGTGTGGCATATTCATAGAGACTTCAGCTTAGGAAGGTGGCAAAATTCAAGAGGTATTCTTTATGCTCATGATGGTGATAATAATGTAGCTGTATTCATTTGCCAAATCTCATCTGATTACACACTTAAAAAGTGAGTTATGTCTTAATAACCCTCAGTTGGAAATTACACTTCACCAGACCTTACTTTTTTAAAGAAAGTGGTTCATATCCCTGTTATTTCTGCCAGGTTACACTGTCTCTTTCAAAACTGTCCTCCTTGTCTTGTATGTAGGCTGCACCTCTGCCTAATAATTCTTTGAAGTTCTGGGCACACAGTGTTCCTTTACTTGGGTACTTGGCATACACGATGCCTGCCTACATCTTTAAGCTTATCTTTTGTCATTTCCTTGGTAGACATTTTTTTTTCTAAAAACTGCTTTGAGCTCTCTTTAACACACACACACACACACACACACACACACACACACACACACAGAGCGTACTTGCAGTCATACACAGACGCAGTTGGTTTTTGCCTCTGTGCTGAAATATCTTTCCCTTTTCCTCTGGCCAAATCTTATTCATTATTTACATCTCAATTTTCTCTGACAGCCTGCTCTATTCTCAATCCCCAGCTGGAATAAGTGCCTTCCCCTGGGTTCCCAGTGACCTATGCAGAGTTCTACTGCTGGACTTGGTACTGTTTGACGATTATCTGTCGGTGCCTCACTTCTGATATAAACTCTGAATTCAGAAGCGCTGGCCTCCCACCTGGGAAGCTGTACTCATCTTCCTTCACTGGGCCCTTCTGCTTTCTTTCAGACCATAGAAATTGGTTCTGGTTTCGGAAAACCTCAAATGAATGAAGGCAGAGAGTTTTTCTGGATTCTCTCTTTCCCCATCTCGTGTGCTCTGCTCAGTCTCTTCAGGAAGACAGTGCTGAGAGGCATTGTGTCTGTGGCATTGCTTAAAGAAAAGAAATGTTGGGGCCGGAGGGTTAGCTCAGCGGTTCCGGTGCCTGCCTTGCAAGCGCAAGGACCTGAGTTCAATCCCCGGTAACCACATATAATGCTGGGCGTGGTGGCTCATGCCTGTAATCCCAGCACTCGGGAGGCAGAGACAGGAGGATTGCTGAGTTCGCGGCGGCTTGCCTGGGCACCATAGTGAGCTCAGAGCCAGCCTGAACTACAAAGTGAGACCCTGTCTCCAAAAAGCAAAAAAAAAAAAAAATCAAAGAAATGTTAAAAAAAAAAGAACTGTAGAGTTAAACCAATACTGCCAACAGCACCAGCCCTAGATGAAGCAGGCCTTTCTTCTTCTGCCTGGCCCACTGATTGCCATCTAATCCTGCATTACCTCCCAATAAATATTGCACCTAGCTGTTATATTATCTTGCTGTAGGAAAGCTTTTATTAATATACAAAATTTTGTGCCGGGCGTGGTGGCTCACACCTGTAATCCCAGCACTCGGGAGGCAGAGACAGGAGGATTGCTGAGTTTGAGGCTGCCTAGGCTACATAGTGAGCTCAGAGCCAGCCTGAACTACAAAGTGAGACCCTGTCTCAAAACAAACAAACAAACAAATACAAATTTTTTCCTTTCCTCATAAACTTTTTGTTTAATACATTTGGTGTGGTATGAATATAACCAAATATTTTGGTTCCATTCTGCTAATCTTTGTTTTTTTAACTAGATGTTTAGCCCACTTACATTTAGAATAATTACTAGTAAGTAGGATTTGCTCTTGTTATTTCACTATTTTCTGACATTACTTTTCTTTCTCTCATTTGTGTTAAACTTTTAGTGAAAATTTTAAATTAATGTTCTATTTCCTTTTGTGTACATTCTTTAGTCATTTAACTGGGGATCAAACCCAAGGATGTCTATAATGGAGCTATGTCCTTAACACTTTTTTATTTTATTTTGAGATAGGATCATGCTAAATTTTCTAGGCTTTCCTTGAACTTGTGATCCTCCTGCCTCAGTCTCCACACAGCTGGGATTACAGACACATGCCACCACATTTGGCCTTATTAACTATTTTCTCTGTAGTTACCATAAGAGTTACATTAAAAACCTAAAGCTGGGCTGAAGATTTAGCTCAGTGGTTCTGGAGCCTGCCTTGCAAGCGCAAGGTCCAGAGTTCAATCCCCGGTAACCACATACAATGCTGGGCGTGTTGACTCAACACCCACCAGCAATCAATACCACATACCACAGTGCCAGGCATGGTGGCTCATGCCTATAATCCCAGAACTCAGGAGGCAGAGGCAGGAAGATTACTGAGTTCAAGGCTTGCCTGGGCTACATACTGAGTTGAGGGCCAGCCTGAACTACAAAGTGAGAACCTGTCTCAAAAACAAAAACAAAAACAAAACAAAACCCTAAAGCTATAACACTGATTTGAATTTGTGTCATCTAAACTTCTATTGCATAAAAACCCTGCTTCTTTAGTAGTTCTGTTCCACACCTTAGTTGTTGATGCCACAAAAAGTTACATTTTATATTTGATGCATCCTATAAATAACCTAATAAATTTTAATGAATTTGTCAATTAAATTATGTAGAAAACAAAATGTGGAGTTATAAACTAAAGATACAATCTTAACATGTATTCTAATAATTTTTACAGTATGTCTTGTGTAGAAAACAAAAAGTAATTTTCAACACTATTGTTATAATAAAACCAACTTTTACAATTGCTCATGTAAATATCTTTTTTGAGATCTTTGTTTTTTCATAGGTCTTCTAATTATTGTTTAGCTCATTTGATTTCAAATTGCAGGAATACCTTTAGCATATCTTTTATTTTTATTTTTTTTATAAATTGAATTCTTTATTGGTACAATTTATATACATATCAAAATCATGTATAACATTGGGGAATTTGTACCAGTATATGACACAAGTTAATTCTCATTTTTACCCATATCCCTATCCACCCACACGTCCTCACTCCCTTTATACATGCTCTTTTATTTTCTTTTTGTATCATATTTATTCCTTCCCCTCATCACATTCCACACCAAGTTTCCTATAGAAAATTTGCATGCTATAAAAGCTGTCATACTTTCTAAAGCTCATTGCATCTACAGGTGTTCATGTCAAAGAGAAGATCTGGTAATGGTCTATCTGTGATCTATTGATTTCACTTATTAGTATATCCTCCAGGTGCCTCCATTTGCACCTAAATGGATCGATCTTGTCATTCTTTATGGCAGAGTAATACTCCATTTTATAAAAAAAAAACACATCTTCTTTATCCACTCTCCAGTTAATGGACATTTGGGTTGTTTCCAAGATTGAGCTATCACGAACTGAGCTGCTATGAACAAGGGTGTACCTCTGTCTTTCCAATGTGAGTTTTTAAATTCTTTTAGGTATATTCCTAGCAGGGGGATAGCCGGGTCAAATGGAATCCCTAGTCCTAGTTTTCTAAGAAATCTTCACACAGATCTCCACAATGGTTGCACAAGTCTGCAATCCCACCAACAGTGGAGAAGGGTTCCTTTCTCCCCACAGCCATGCCAGCATTTATTGTTGGTTGATTTTGTGATCGCGGCCATTCTTTGTGGAGTGAGATGAAATCTCAGTGTTGTTTTCATTTGCATCTCTTGAATGACCAATGATGTTGAACATTTCTTCATATGTTTCTTGGTTGCTTTGACTTCTGCCTCTGAGAAGTGTCTGTTCATTTCAGATGCCCATTTTGGAATTGGGTCTTTAGACTTGGGGAGGCTGATCTGTTTGAGTTCTTTATATATTGTAGATAATAGCCCTTTGATAAACAGCTAGTAAAGATTTTTTCCCATGTTGTTGGTTGTCTTCTAGCAGTACCAGTGACTTCTGTGGCTGTGCAGAAGCTTTTCAGTAGAATGAGAACCCATTTGTTGATTCTTTCTGCTAGTTCTTGTGCTATAGAGGTTTTATTCATAAAGTCTCTGCCTAAACCAATGTCTCCAAGAGTTTTACCTAGCCTGTTTTCCAGCAGGCTTATTGTTTCTGTTTTAATGTTTAAGTCACGTATCCACTGTGAGTTTAGTTTTGTGCATGGTGAAAGAGATAGGTCTAGCTTTAGCTTTTGGCAGGCTAAAGCCCAGTTTTTCCAGCAACATTTGTTAAAGAGGCTGTCTTTCTTCCATTGGGGATGTTTGGCTCCTTTGTCAAAGATAAGGTGGCTTAGTGTATCTGGAGTTGTTTCTGGGTCTACTAATCTATTCCACTGGTCCTCGGGTCTGTTACTTTGCCAGTACCATGCAGTTTTTATCACAGCAGCTTTACAGTAGAGTTTTAAATTGGGGATTGTAATACCCCCTGCCATGTCGTGGTTGCTTAGAATTGCCTTTGCTATTCTAGGTTTCTTTTGTTTCCAGATGAATTTTTGTATTATTTTCTCTAATTCTGTGAGGTATACCATTGGAATTTCAATTGGAATTGCATTGAATTTATATAGTAGTTGTGGGAGTATAGCCATTTTGATGATGTTGATTCTCCTGACCCAGGAACAAGGGATATCTTTCCACTTTCTGGTTTCCTTTTTGATCTCAGTTTTCAGAGTCCTATAGTTTTCAGAGTAGAGGTCTTTCACTTCCTTTGTTAGGTTGATTCCTAGATATTTCATTTTTCTGGGTGCTACTGTGAAAGGGATTGACTCCCCAATTTCTCTTTCAATGAGTCTGTTGTTTGTGTAGACAAAGGCTGTTGATTTTTGAACATTGATCCTGTATCCAGCAACATTACCAAATTTAGTAATTAAGTCTAGCAGTCTTTTGGTTGAATTTTTAGGATCCTCTAGATAAGAGTATCATATCATCAGCAAATAATGCCAGTTTAACTTCTTCCTTTCCTATCTTTATTTCTTTTATATCTTTGTCCTGCCTGATTGCTATGGCTAATGTTTCCAGCACTATATTGAACAAGAGTGGTGACAATGGGCATCCTTGTCTCATTCCTGACCTTAGTGTAAAAGGTTTCATTTTTTGCCCATTCAGTATGATGCTGGCTGTTGGTTTCTCATAAATAGCTTGTATTAAGTTGAGATAAAGTCCATCAATTCCAATTCTCTGTAGGGTTTTGATCATAAGTGGGTGTTGGATTTTGTCAAATGCCTTTTCTGCGTCTATTGAGATAATCATATGGTTTTTGTCCTTGAGTCTGTTAATATAGTGTATTACATTGATTGATTTACGTATGTTGAACCAGTCTTGCATCCCTGGGATAAATCCGACTTGATTAGGGTGTATGATTTTCTTGATAACTCTCTGTATTCTGTTTGCAAGTATCTTATTGAGGATTTTTGCATCAACGTTCATTAGAGAGATTGGCCTGTAGTTTTCTTTTTTGGTGGGATCTTTCCCTGCCTTTGGAATCAAGGTAATGGTTGCTTTAAGGAATGATTTGGGGAGTACTGCTTCCTTTTCAATTTCATTAAAGAAATTGAGAAGTACTGGTATTAACTCTTCTTTAAAAGTTTTGTAGAACTCAGCAGTGAAGCCGTCAGTACCAGGGCATTTCTTTGTTGGTAGGTTTTTTATTACATTTTCAATTTCCCAGATTGATATCGGGTTGTTTAACATTTTTAAATCCTCTTCATTCAGCTTTGGAAGTTCATATGAGTCTAGGAATCTATCCATTTCTTCTAGATTTTCCATCTTCTTGGAGTATAGATCTTCAAAATATGTGTTTATGATCCTTTGGACTTCTTCTGGGTCTGTGCTGATTTCCCCATTTTCATTCCTTATAGCATGGATTTGAGCCTTTTCCTTCCTTTGTTTGATAAGG
>PVIC010020067.1:0-29911 GCA_004025085.1 Thryonomys swinderianus | reverse complement strand
GCCCTTTTGATTAGAATCGGACAGATGATAAACAAACCTGCTAATAATTGGCTGAATTGTAATTCAGACCAAATCCTGTCCGGAAGTAAAGAACTGTAGAGAAGTAAGAGGCAAAAAATGAGAAAGGGTAAGTTTCATTCAAAGAAGGAAAATATGGGGAAAATCACTGTGATGCACAAACATAAGCTCTGTACACACACATGCATACACACCTGTATTCACACACACAGAAGCACCTTTAAAGTAAAGTGTTACTGAGAGATGCTCTCAGACAGAAGCAAGTTTGGTAGATAAAGGTCAACAAGTCCTTTCTTTGAGAAATTTGTTTTACATTTATGGATTCAACTTTAATATTTCATTTGAGTGTGATGCCAGTAGTCTAGCTTGCTGGCTAACTTGTAATTTTCTTTTGTCAAGTGGGGCATAAGTGTGGAAGCTAGTTGCTTGGTAAGAGGTTGTGCTAGGTCAGTCTTGCATCCTCAAAAGCTCAAAGTGGCCTGTGGTTGCATTGGGTCACTATGTTGTATAGGAAAATTGATAAGCTGAAGGGGCATTTACCAAGGCGATGGTCTGAACACATTCCCATATTGTATTGTCACATAGCTCTTCTTTGTCGTGTCTCTTATTCTTCTTGATTCCTTGGCTCTAGATGGCAGGACTTTGGTTTAAGTGTGAGCTCAGTTACTGGTACAGTTACACTCTCTGCTTCAGAGGCAAGTTCTGCCCTAGGAACTGCAGCACATGCCTTTAGAGACTGCGGTCTGATTAGCAAGAAACTGTAGACTAAAAGGAAGAAATACAATCATACATAACCTAGAATTTAAATAACTTCCATCTTGAGAGACCAAGGAAAGAATATAGTGACTGTAAGAATTAACTAAGAAAAAGATCATGAATCAAGGAGAAGAGATGGTTGTGTGAAAGCAGAAGGAGGAAGGTGGTATGTAGAAGAAAAACACAGAGTCAGAAGACAGGGTTCAATTCCAGTGTTAGGTAGCTATTACTAGGTATGTGATTTGGGGACAAACTGTAATACTTTAACCTTCTAAGACTTTTTTTTTTTTTTGAGACAGGGTCTCGCTTTGTAGTTTGGGCTGGCTCTGAGCTCACTATGTAGCCTAGGCAAGCTTCAAACTCAGCAATCCTCCTGTCTCTGCCTCCTGAGTGCTGGGATTACAGGCGTGAGCCACCATGCCCAGCACTGTGGTATGTGGTATGGTATTGATTGCTGGTGGGTGTGAGTCTCCATGCCCAGCACTGTATGTGGTTTCCAGGGATCGAACTCAGGACCTTGCGCTTGTGAGGCAGGCGCCGGAACCACTGAGCTAATCCTCCGGCCCCTAAGACTTCTTTTTTATCTTTAAGAATTCTGAGAGGAATAAGTTAAGAGAATAGATGGAAATTTGGAAATTCTCAACTGCTAAATAAATACTGGCTATTGTTAATCAATATAAGACCTAGTTTACGGAGTATTTGTAGAACTTAAATACAAATGCACTTTGTAAGTCTGCATATGTGGTAAGTATTGAGTGATAAGTCTTGTAAGCAAAGTGACTTCTCCCTGAAAACTCACAATAGAAAGTGATTTTACCAGGGACTATTTTAACTCTCTCTTAGCCCTAGAGAGTTTCTTTCCCTTCCATTCCAATTGTCTAATTTTGCAAAACTTTGATTGAGTCAATTGTTTATGGAAGAGAAACATTTATCTCTTTGAAGTGTCTGTTCCTCTCAGATTACTCCACAATAAAGTTCTTTTAACCTTAACAATGCCTCCACTTAGCAGAATACAAACTATCACTCAGGGCAAGATTGACTTCATACAAATAAACCAGGCGAATAAAATCCCTGCTCTGACTGACCTTCAGTCCTTTCTTCCTCAGTAACGCAGCTCAGTCTCAGAAAAGAATAAGCAATACAGTGCGTGTGTACGTCTGTGTTAAATCTTTCAAGGGTTTTCTTTTAACCGAAAGTGAAAGGAAGTTACATTCTTCTGGTTCCTTTCTATGAAAGAAATTTTTTCCAACCTCAGAACTGAATTAATTTAATGAAGTCATTATGTAAGGATCATGAGTCTTTTCATTTTAATTGCCTGTATTGAAAATTTACCTAAAGTGCTCAAATGATTCATAATCAGTCGGTTATGCACTGTAGTCCAATACTAATTGTCACTATTAATCAGACTGGCCTGATTATCAGACCATTTTCCAATCCTGATTTTCTTCCAGAGCTGCACGGACTGGAGTTCATGGTGGACTTAGAAGGACCAGAGTGACTTGTTACTCTCATTCTGCTACCATTAGGAAATTTTGTCATTAAAAATGTGTAGATATTAATTCTTTTTTTTTCAGAATTACAGAGCCATGTAATTGCTGTGTCAGTCACTACTAACAATCACTAGTTTAAGGGCACCGTGGCCAACGTCTCGGTGTCCCTATTTGAAGAGACGACAGACCAGAAGTGTACACTTAATACACAATGGCAAAGCTTCTGAGACTTGCTGTTAAGTCACTGTTCTCTGCTGTATCCCTGAAGGTGATTAACTCACATGATTGAAGGCGCAGGGCTATCAGCATGGCTGGAAGCCTTCCAAGGGTTAAATCAGTGGAAGCAATTAGGCTTCATTTTCAATCTCATCACACTGTGAAAGTCATTAGTTTACAAACACATCTGCCTGACAAGCAATCGCTCAGACCCGAAGCTGAGGAGTGCTGGCTCCACCGGCTGCCACACTCTGCCTGCAGAGCTACGCGATGGCTCGGGACTCCTCCTCTGCAGCGCTCTCACTGAGGGGTCCCGCCTCAGTGGCCCTCCGCACAGCCAGTCACCATTCCCTCCTGGACCTTAGCCACTGAATTCAGTGGGCTCCTGCAGCCGGCTCTCCACCCTGAACTGCTGTCAGTGTTTTGTTAAATGTAGTCAGCAGGGTGCTGATGAGGCGCTGCTGAAAGTGGGTGCAATCCAGAGCTGCTTACTTTGGAGCTTTGTACTCTTTCCTAATAAACATAAAATATTTCAGGGCCATTTGGGTCAGCTTCTGGTAGCCAAAGATGTGTTATTATATATATTCTTTTGGTCCCTTTCTGCTTTTGATTCTCAATCTCTCTCTCTCCCTCCCCCTCTCCCTCCCTCCCTCATGGCTCCTTTCCTCTTTCCCTCCCTCCCTCCCTCTTTCCTTCCCTCCCTCCTTTCCTCCCTCTTCCTTCCTCCTTCTGAATCCTTCCCTGCTGCCCTACTTCTTACATATATAGGCAGTAATTATTGCTCCAGAAGTTGCTGCCTTCAAGAGTGGTCACTGCTGCAGGCCCTGGGTTTGAGCCCAAGGATAGTGGAGATGCACATTTGTGCTCAGAGATGTAACTGATGGCTTCTATTCACACACAGTCCATGGTGAATGAGGCTAAAGAGCTCCTGAGAGCTTCTGCATGGTCGGAGCTGCTCACAGAAACTTAATGAGAATTCTGCGGTAGTATCAGAAATCATAGACTGCGCTTCGTAGCCAAATTCAACCTCTGTCCACATTCTGGGAACCTCCTTGTATGCTCCTTGGGGTTCAAGATAAACTGCTCCAGCACTCCTACTGTGTCCAGGAAACTTTTACGTTGTTGCTCTTTTGCAAAATTATTGCAGCCTCTGGAATTCTGTTATGTAGAGTTTATTTCATCAGGGAACTCCTCTTTGTCAAAGGCCAGCAAACTCCAGATTTATGATCTCTATTAAAGTCAGATTCTCAATAAAAAAAATAATAAAGCTTTGCTTTCATTTTATTGTAATGCCAGAAACTGACCAGAGTTTGGCTTCCTACAGCCTGACTTGGGAAATGCCTGTCTACCCTTGATGTCTAAGAAAGGCCTGGAAAGACCAGAGTTGTGTCAACTGTGTTACAGACCCCAAAACACCTGGGGACAACAATATACATATCTGGACATAATCTAGGTAAGAGACGAGAAGTTAGCCAAAGCCCATATCATGGACTACTAAGCACCGAAAGTCTAATTTCCGTGAACTCTTGGAAACCATGGAAACAGAAAACTCCAATAAATGCAAAGGATTGTAGAGCCTTGACTTTTTCTAAAACAAACTTCAGTCCATCAGGTGAAGTATATTTGAAAGCTTACTTCTAAAGCTACTGGATTTGTCCCTTTCCCAGTGGGATTGAAGAGGTAGATTATAAGATTTGTGTTGTGCTTAAACCCACTTACTGAGGGTAATGGGAAAAACTCATACCCGTCATATCTGCTCAGCACATGAGATGCAAGTGGGAACGTGGTAATGACTGAATAAATCTAAGAAAAACATATGATTATTGTGAGGTCCTATGAGTAAGCAGCCAAGAATCAACATGCAAGTATCATTTCCAGTTTTTTCTTATTCATCATAATAGGGTATAAATTTATGAGGAATCTCAGGTATATAAAAAAATAAAATGGAACAGTTTTGCATGCTGAAGTAACAAAGTAATATCAGAGAAGATGACAGCTGTGTATTCATTACAAATGGATTATTTTTATTTAAAGTTTAGAAGGGCAGGAAGGGTATTAGAAAATATTAGATTATTTTGTTCACAGGATCTTGTTCAGTGCTATTTTGTTCACTTTTTCTAATGCAATGGGACCATGAATTACATGAGGTGACTGTGAAACCTAGATTTGCAGGTCAAAGGGAAATGGTATAGGAGAAAAATCCTCATACAAAGCCAATAGACAAAATGTTGAAAAGTGAAGACAATGCCAAAACGTATGTGATACCCATACACACAGAGGTAATAATTATCTAGTTACCAAAACAAAGTTATCATACCAAAAGAATCAAACAAGTTTCCAAAGTTTATACTAATATTACTTAAACATGGCTTCCTCACTGTATTTGTGAATACTCAGTTATGAAAATACTGAATATAATAAAGTTCCCATGCAAATCTCTCTCCATGCAAACCTGGCAATGCACCAGGCACATACAACTGTTCAGGGAGACACATAACTGTTCAGAAAAAAAAAAGACTGATAAGGAAATAGTATCAACATCTACACAGCAGAAGTGTGAGACAAGCAGAAGACATAGCGAGCAATATTACAAATGGAAAACTGGAGAGGTTTGCTTCTCCAGGGTCACCTCATGCATCCCCTGAGAAGTGACTGCTCTTGCCTGCTTCACCTGCTTCCCCTTCCCCTGAAAGTCTCCAGGCCATGCTGAGTGTGGGACGCAGAGGCTCCAGCCACCAGCTGCGGGGCACCCATGTGTCCCCAAAGGCTTCTTACCTATATTTCAAACCCAGATCCGAAACTAACAATTTCTCAGGAATCTTCCCAGCATTCTTTTAACACTCAGGTATGAAAGATCCATTCTAGTTCTTTACCTCTCCATATTAAAATGGGTTCTAAGACGTGACAGAAAGGCGAGAAGGGCAGGGGAGGAAAAGTCCAAAGAGAAGGGAGGACAACAGAATAAATATGTGAAAGACAGGTAAAGAGGAAGACAATCTTATTTACTGTCCAAGGCACCGCTGGTCTTTTGTGGCCCAAATATCCTCTTTAGGATTCTGAGGTGGGTGTGGGTGTGTTGAGGAGGGGAGGGGTGAGTTTAAAAATAACAGCTGGGAGGAGATTTGGGTTTTATCAACAGTCAGGGTTTTCTGTATTAAGTAGAACAGCCTTGGATTTGGGCCACAAACTCTCAAAAAGCAGGCAGGCAGGCAGCTCTATCTCTGACTGGCAGAGGCTCTGCTCCTGCAGAGCTTGACCTCTACAGAGTGCTTCTTTCTAACTTCTCAGCAGAGCCACAAATAAGTGTTTTTAAAAGCGTGGCTTTGGGGGAATTTGCGTGCGATTCTTTGGGAAGCAGGGATTAGCAGGTACTTCAGGAAAGAAAACTGCTTACCTACTGGATTAATCTGAACCCACGGCTTTGACTATGGTTCCTCCATCCTCTCTTCAGTGAACAGACCCTAAATGGCCATGTCCCTGCAAAAGTTCAGGTTAAAAATGTACTTAGTCCCTTATGCTTTCCTTCAGACACGGAAAATTCAAAAGAAATGAGCACATCTATTTTTAAAGAACTCATTGAACAACTCCTCATCTCTTCAGTTGCTGAGAAGGAAGAGAAGATGTTGGTTTAATCCCACACACTAGACAGTCTGTCCCTCTGGGTAGAAGTAATAGTCACAGGAATGAGGTATCAGTCATGACCGTTCGGGGCTATTTAGGCTCTCCCTCTCTGGCAGCGTCGTGTGACTGTCCTCGGAGTAACCCCGGCTCCTTCTCACTTTGGTCCTTTTGTTTATACCATCTTCTCCAAGTGCGAATTCACTTCCAACACTTCCTATAAAGAAATATTCCCCATCTTTAGTATTCTGCTCTGTGATTTTTTTTTTCTTTCATGGTACTTGTTTCCAGTAAGATTTTAGCCCCCAGAAGCAAGCATCATGAGCCGGGAAAATTATTTGTAACCCATAAATTCTTATTAAATTAAAATTATTCTTGACACTTGAGGAGTAAAGAGCAAGAAAGAATTAGGTAGATGGGGGGATTTTATAGATGAGTTGTATACAGCAGCAATTTTTCCTAAAGTTAAAAATTAAAATAGATAGTTATCCAGGCTAAATTGTTTCATATTTTCTATAAATAACCAAATACGTGACTTAAACTCTCTGGAACTTAAAATCTTAAGTTTTGCTATTTCAGTTGAATCCAAGGCAAATTCCCATGTGCATTAGTTCTATTTTTTTTTAACAAACATTGGAATAATATTTCTTTGACTTCTACTATGTGGCTGGCTGTTGTGCAGAACACAGCTTCCCATAAACTCCCCTCTGCAGAGGCAGTAAGGATGAGTGCAATGCGTACTCCCCATGCTGCCCTGTCATCCTGGGCCCCAGCATTCGCCAGTCATTGCCTGAGGCTCTGTGTGCATGCCATGTCCTTCCCTCACTCCCTTCTTACCCAGTCTCAAGACCAGGCTCAGGGGTGGCCTGCTTTCTGACATCTGACCCCGATATTCTAGGCTACATCAACGGCTCTAAGACTAAGTACATTTCACACTGTTTTCAGTTCTATACATTGCTCATTACATGTGCTTTTGTCTTATTTTTCTTTTTATATCCAGCTCCTATTTCCTCCAGGTAGATTAAAATCATTCCTAAGTCACTTTGTGTCCTTCACTTCCTAGAAACTGGCAAATTAAAGCAGTCCAAGAGACATTATGGCTCTGAATAATCAATATAACCATTGATATAACATCTTCTCTTTTGATCAGAGTAACCTGATCAACAGTCTATGCATTTTGTCTTTACATTCCATACTTTTAAAGGGTTTTTTCCTTTCCTGACTATTCTCCTTCTGTCCCACTATAATCTCATTTTCCCACTGTCACTCATTAAACCCTTCTAATGTTGAACTATATGTTTCTAATGCTCATGAGATATTTTATTCTTTGTGCCATAGAATCCTACTGAACACTCCTTCTTGACTAAAGCTTGTTTCTCTTTTTAGTGTAGGATATTACCATGAACCAAGTTACTCAAATAATAATAGGGCCCATTGTTGTCTTTGTCAGTCATTTTTGTCCTGTGGGGTCATGCTGCCAGGAGGGTGAGTGGAGACACAAGAATCAAGACACTGCTTCTTGGTCAAGGGAGGAAGCTTCTTTATTGTGCATAAGGTTTTTGCTTTTGTAGAGGATGGGAGGGCAAAAGGGAGCAAGTCATGAGGGGATAGGTGGGCTCATTGTGATGTAGTCTGAGGTGATTGGGCTAGCTGTGTGGTAGGGCTTTTTATGATTGGAAGCTATCCCTGTTTGTATTGCTATCAGGACATTGGTGCTAGGCAACAGGCCATGCTTGACTCTTTCCTCTTTTCAAACTTCATCATAAGATGTCACCTTGTCTATTATGATTGAGGTGGCTTTCATGGCTCCCACGACTTGTGTATTATAGGAGTGCTCCCTAGTTGACAGGGCTATGGGGAAACAGAGGAAGTTTTAGAGTAGATAGGTTGGTAGAAATAGGTCATTGGGGTCATGCCCTTGAAAGTTTATTTGTCTCAGGCCTCTTCTTTTCTCTTTGACTTCTAGCCATGATGAAGTGACCAGATTTCTCTTCCCACACTGTTCCCCATGTCTCACACCAGGACCACAGACAACAAGGCTGAGTTACCATGGACTAAACCCTCTGATGTAGTGAGCCAGACTAAACTCTTCTTTCTTTTAAGTTCATTATCTGGAGTATTTAGTTACAGTGGTGAGGACTAACACAATGTCCTTCTAAACTCTATTTATATAATATATTCTGATCTGCCTATTATTGCTTCTAGATATTATTAAATCCAATAGCAAGCACTTATTCTTTATTAATAAATAACCTAAGATTTGTTTATTAGTATTTAATTTGTAGAAGAAGCTACTTGTAAGATTAGCAATGATGGATATGCTCTTAGGTATTAAGCAACAACAACAAAAACAATGATAAAAATAACACATATATACAACTATGCCAGGTATAACTGATTTAATTGTTCTATAACTCAATGAGATATGCATAATTATACCACTTTAACCATGAAGAAAGTAAATCACAGAAAGGTGAAGTAACATCCTTAAGGTAACAGTGGGCACTCTGAATTCTTCAACTCTTTTAGACTCCACAGTAACCATATATAGTAGTCCTAATATTTCATCTTGACAGCTGAAGAATTGAGGCTGAGAAACTTAAAATAATTTTCTTAAGGCCATACATTTGGTAAAAGTGTTAGAATTATGATGAGAATCCACATTTAGTTGGTTTCCAAATTCATTTACTTTTCTTCACACATGCTTTGACAGGGTCACATAGAATGGTTTCAGTAATGTTAAATTAGAAAGTGCAGCTCATATTTCTAATATGTTGTATTGGTTTGGGAATATTTGTTTTGAACACTGCTTTTAGTGGAAGCAAGGAGGGTATAAAAATAGTGATGTTCGTAAGTTAAATAATGGAAGTCCAACAAGAGACATTTGAAATGGTGCCTGAGAAGCAAAGTCATCAAGAACTTATTTTTCTTTTCCCTCACATGAAGGACAATGTTGACAGGCGTGTATAAGAGGCGGGGGAGATTGTGCAGGTAGATAGTGCCTGTCAAGGGCATCTACAGGGTCCGAGGGAGGAGCAAGCTGAGGCAGGGAAGGACTGATTGCCTTTGTAGTGTTTAGAAAATCTAATGAGGATGTGTTAATAGAAAAGGGGATACATGACTGAACAGTGCAAGCATATGCATCTTTCATGACTTCTTTAGAGCACCAGGTTACTTACAAACCAGCCAGCTGAAACAAACCCAAACATACCCAGTGATTTTAATTGTTTATCAACAGCTATGTTTTGCATGCATCATGAAAGTAAGAAAGGATTAGTATTCTAAAGATGCCTATAGGTTGTGAAAATTTTGTATTCTACACTTACCAGCACTAAAGAAATATGCTGTTTCTAAAGAATTGAGTGGGCCTTTTCTTTCTCCTTATGATTTCAGTTTTAGTTTTAACACGTGCATAACCTTCTGTTTAACTTTATGGCAACAGAAACAATAGACTGTAAGATTACCCACATACACATATATGATTGAGGGGAGGAAAGAAGACCTTAATTATTCCAGGAGATAAGGAGTTGAAGAGCCTTAAATTCAGTTTAGGAAGAGCTCTTGTGGAATATAGAATGGATGTGAGATTGGGAATTGGAGCATTTGGGTTAAATGTCAACTTTATGTTTTAGCTGACATTCACTGGGTTTAGAAATTAATTCAGTGCATTTCAAATTTCTCTTCCTTAGCATGTATGAGTTTATACTAAAGAGTAAATAAAGTAATACACATAAAAAAGTCACCTAGCAAAAGCCTGACACAGACTTTTTGTTCTCTCATTGAAGAACTAAATAATAGAAAGGAAACGTGAAAACTGGAAAACTAATTAGTTGGTCTCTCCTAAGATAGACCAAGGATTGCAAGCCAGACAAACACATGACACATTCCTTATGGAATAATGAGCAATACACATGCGCCTTCACTGTGTGTCATGCAAAGGGCAGAGATGCAACAAACTTAAGGAGCCAAAGGACAGAAAACCTCAGGTAATAATTTCCAGTCACTAAATTGAAAGACACTAAGCAGAAGGAATTGCAGTGAATGATGGAAAGCAAAGGAGTGGAGGTCTTTGTTTCTTTCATGATGCTCATGTAAGCCTTAATTTTTAGGATTGTGTCCATCTTGGAAGGAAACTTCCTGAATACTGACAGCCAGAGTTGGTGATTACATGGGCAGTCCAGGTATGGACGCTGCCGGTGCAGATACCTGAGAGAGTGCGTCACACCTCTCTTCCAGGACACAGCCTGTGACCTTCCTCCCTCCAGCTTCCCAGGTGGATTAGTCATCTTGTCCTTAGCAATCAGACCAAGCCACTTCTCTTTGTGGTCTATGAATTTCTTCATTTTACATTTTTCTTTGTAGCTTAAGCAATTATGGCTCTTATTCATGCTACAGTGTACGATAAATGACAATGGATTAAAAAACAGATTTAGACTCCAGTCCAGCTCTAATAGTAAAAAAAAAATTACTCTACCTTAGATTGCTTCTCTCTCAGTACATAGCTTTAATTCTCCTGTCTGTAGTATCTCATCAGTTTATTGTGAGCATTGAACAGTAAGCCTGTAAGACCTTGGAAACTTGCAGAGCACTGCAATGAAATTATTTATCACTTAAGTGGACTTCCTCACCTCTTCACTTCCAACACTTGGCTCTAAGCACCTTAATAGCACGAATTACCTTTATCGTGTCTGTAAATATCAGGGGTCCAAGTTGGTGAAGTTTTCGTTTTGTTCTTTGTGTACTGGTTATTCAGTATTTTCCATGCTGACACTGTTGTTGGAGGTCAAACTTCTGGAAGAGACTTAAAATTGCATAGAAATGTGTAAGAAAACTTCATCAACTGCCCTTCCCCCTAGAAGCAAAGAAACCCCATGGGGAAGGAAGTATAGAGAAGCACGCTGCTTACTTCATGGCAGCAAGGAAGTAGAAGAGCAAATGGTCCCAAGACTGGAGGGAGGGACCAGAGAAGATCCAAGGCCAGGCAGCCATCATCTGCACAGATAGGCCCTAAAGTGCACGCTTCATAGTTCCCTGGGCAGATCGCAATCCAGGCTTCAAGTGAAACCCCACCGTGACCACCACACCACTCCAAAGTTATCAGTCCACTATTTCATGCCAGTACATCAGGAGACTAACAGTCCAAAACAGGGAAAAAAGCTAAGGGTCTGACGTTTATTTTATGTCCTTTTTTTTGAGATAGGGTCTCGGTTTGTAGTCCAGGCTGGCCCTGAGCTCACTGTGTAGCCCAGGCAGGCCTTGAACTCAGCAATCCTCCTTCCTCTGCCTCCCGAGTGCTGGGAGGACAGGCGTGAACCACCACATCTGGATGATTTTTTTAATTGAATTCTCTATTAGTACATTTTATATATAGTTCACAATATAAAATCCTAGCTATACTTATTGTTTAGTAAAATACTATTAGACTTTTTCACCACAATGAAGAAATTAAAATTTTAGAGGAAATGTACAATGTATTTCTTATTGTATAAAATTGTAAAATAACCAGCATAGAGTGCTATATGTGGTCAAAATATTTTCAAGCACAAATTTTAAAGGACTCTAAAATATGATTAATTCAGTTGCTACAAGTACAACACTAATAAGCACAACAGCTCAATTATAAAATCATTACTCTCAATGCACTTGATGACCCATTAATTTTTTAGTGGATTTTGATGAGGCATAAAGTTATGGAATTTTTCCATCCCACAGCTACATATCAACAAGACATGCTCATTGTGAAGAAATCCATGCATGATATGTATTCTAAAGCAGACAAAATATATCAAATTCAAATCAACTCCAATCACAGCTTTTATTGACTTTAACGGGCTCTATGTTTTTCTAATTGGACAAAGTTTTTCTATCCTTTTTAAAGATATTCTGATTTTTTTAGGAAGTAACACTGAATAGGACAATTACTGGATGCACAATAAAAGGCTAGTGGGGTATGAGATCTTAATATATAAATGTAATTCTGGGTGGGCTGTTTGCATTCAAATTAGACAAAAATTGATTTTACACAGAATTTGGAGAGCTTACAATGAAAACTTTTAGAAGTTTTTTCCCCTCAGTTTCATTAAATGTAATGAAATGTACACAGCATTAAGACATTTCACCAGAGGATGTCAGTTAATTTCTTTTTTCTTTTCTTTTCCTTTTGCTTTTCTTTCTTTCTTTCTTTTCTTTCTTTCTTTCTTTCTTTCTTTCTTTCTTTCTTTCTTTCTTTCTTTTCTTTCTTTCTTTCTTTCTTTCTTTCTTTCTTTCTTTCTTTCTCTTTTTGTTTTTTTTCTTTTCTTTTTCTCTCCCTTCTTTCTCTCCCTCCCTCTCTTCTTTCCTTCCTTCCTTCCTTTCTTCTCTTTCCCCCTGTCTCAATATTAAAAAAAAAAGCACACACATGTGTAAATACTGTATTATTTCTCTAGTGTAAGAAAATGATGATATAAATGAGGTCTGGAACCTGTAATGGGCATTGTGAAATAGGAAGAAAATAATCCGGGAAAAACCATTTGAAGGTGAGAAGGGAAAACTGGAAACAAAGCTTATGTACATAAATAAGCAGTGGATGGGCTGAAAGGAGGGCAGAGGAATGGGAAACAAATAAGAATCAAGTTGTATCATGTACAGGGACAATTTCTCAATGATGAATGTGTGATCACAAGGTATACTTAAAATGTACCAATAAATTCAATTTAAAAAATCAGGGCTTTGATATTATTGGATATGGGAGTGAGAAACAAGGAAATGTTACACAGGATGATTAAGATATCTGGTGTATTCTTCAGATGAGTGTTTTACTATTTCTAAGCACACAGACCCCTGAGAATACTGCTGTAATTACAAGTGTGGTTTTGTGTATCTTGAGTTGAAGATGCCGTCTACATATTTGAAAGAAAAAGTCAAAGACTCATAAGACTTAGATCTCAGAAGCAAGAACCTTGCCAATCATAAAGATTCAAGGTCACAAAGTAATGAGATCAAATTAAAAAACCATTGTAATGGGTAGAGAAAGCAGAAATTTTGATTGGCATCACAGCATGGAGAGCAGGGGCAGAAAACAGTGCTGGGACAAACAGTGCCTCTGACTTCTGTCATATATTTGAGAGAGAGAGAGAGAGAGAGAGAGAGAGAGAGAGAGAGAGACAGAGACAGAGACAGAGACAGAGACAGAGACAGAGACAGAGACAGAGACAGAGAGAGAAATGGGTGGGGAGAAACAGACATAGACAAAGAGAAAAAGAAAGGGAGAGAGAGCTTTATGCTTCTTGGTATATGTAAAAAGAAAAAAAGAACATGTAATTTTAAATTTATTCTTAAACATAATTGAATATTTAAATGGTCACAGACAGGAAATTGAAGAAGATGTAGATGACACCAAGCCTCACGTATTTACCTGTGTCTTTGGTGAGTTTGGTAACTTAAGCAAGTGACTGCCATCCATTAATAAAAGTGCATTTGAAGAGTACCTGGACTCAATCCAAAAAGAGCTTTCTCATTTTCCTCTCCCAGCGTCTCCTTTTCTCTATGTTTTGTATGTGTCCAAATTTTGTCTACTTTTCAATGAGAGATTTACAGCCTCATTCTTTATTTCTTCTCCTCTAATGCTCATTTCCCTGGCATTTTATTGTAAATCTTCTCTATTGGTATCCCTTATACTCTTCTCTCTTGCTTTCAAATAATTATATGCTTCCATTGCTTATCTATCTGCTAATATACAAAGAAGTCATTAATTTTACCAACACTTCTATTTACTCAGTGCAAGAAATAAAAATTCAATCAAGGAAAGTTTAGTGAAAAAATGAATTAGTAGTAGAATTTCCCGCAGCAGTCACAAGGTTTCAAGTCCACTCTTTCTAGACAAGTGCTGAGCATGTGACTGCATCAGGGAATGTCTATTTTAGGATGTCATATAGTTTGTTTCCTATTTGACCTACTCACTAGACCCCTATTAACTATGTTTGTACCACGAAATTTTCTAACTGAGGATTCTCCTAGGTCCATACCTGCACTAGTCAACCAATTTTACCCAGAATTGTTATCTGCTCTTTCAGACAGAAAGGTTTTATCTCAGGAAATTCACACTTAGTTGCTTCCAAAATGGCTTATAATGATAATAATTAGCATTTAAATAGAAACTTACCTGTTTAGGAGCCTTATAGCTATGCTTATTATCTAATGGAACGGTCACATTATCTTTTATTGAAAAATCTTCAAATATAAAAACCTAAGGTATACAGAGATCATAAAAACCCAGAGGCTGATAGTTAGTGATGCTACGCATTTTACCTGCAGCTTCAATTTTATGGTATGAAATTGAAACATGGAAGTCCATTAGTGCTTTTCTAGTCTTGAAACTTAGCAAGCAATGTACAATTTAAGGTACAACTACACAAAGACAAAAAAATACCTTCCACAATAACCCACCATCTGTCAAGGAAAAAAAAAATCTTTTCTTCTCAACAATCTCTTAATCACCACAGGACATGAATGAGCACTAAAAGAAATCAGTCTGTTTGAAATTTTTGGTGAGATCATTCAGTCAGTCTCAGGCTGTGATCACTCATAAGACACTACTGATTTTGAGAGCATTGTAAGAGCACAGGGAGGCTGTCACAGAATAAATCTCAATTCAAAATCCTTCCTGGCTTCTGATAGTTATCTCATCATTTTGGCTATTATATTACTGTATTTGAGAAGGAATGCCAGCTCTTTTTTTTGACAAACACTTCTTAGATGCCAACCTTGCTTCTGGTTTTTCATTGCTAATTTTTTTTCAAATGAATTCTTTATTGGTACATTTTACATACAGCTCACAATCACTCTTGACATTGGGGAATTTGTACCAGCATATGACATGAGTTAATTCTCATTTTCATTGCTAATTTTGCAGCTGGTGAGCACTTTAGAAAATACTGGACAAGGTGTGGAACCAAGTTGGTAAAAGAATGGCAGGAAACCTTCAGCAAAATGGTGAAATGCAAATAAAACTGGAGGTATTTTATCCTATTAAAAGTTATGTTTTCTATTTCCATGAGATTTTGGGATTAATTCTGCGATTCATGAAAAAAAGATCCTGCAGTCACAAAAAGAACACAGAGTTGAGTCAGACAGGCTACGTGAGATCTTGGATCCGTTTCCCCTTCACTAGCAATGTGATTTTTGGGAAATTAATATGACCTCTCTGGGAAGACTTAAGTTTCATATTTCTTTTTTCTTTTTTTTTTTTTTTTTTTTGCTTTTTGAGATGGTCTCGCGTTGTAGTTCAGGCTGGCCCTGAGCTCACTATGGTGCCCAGGCAAGCCGCCGCGAACTCAGCAATCCTCCTGTTTCTGCCTCCCGAGTGCTGGGATTACAGGCGTGAGCCACCATGTCCGGCACTGTGGTATGTGGTGTTAATCGTTGGTGGGCGTGTCTCCACGCCCAGCATTATATGTGGTTACCGGGGATCGAACTCAGGTCCTTGCGCTTGCGAGGCAGGCGCCGGAACCACTGAGCTAACCCTCTGGCCCAAGTTTCATATTTCTAAAATTAAGAAATTGAGTGTTTCAAGCTATTTCACATTTTTAATTAACAGAAATATGAAACTGAAAAATAGAGCTGCCTTAACTGATAAGATTATGAGTCTGGATATTATATATTTTATCAAAAATTACTTAATCACATAGAATTTCATTACTATATTTATCAGTCAAGAATTATTCAAAACAAATTGTTTTTTCATTTATTTTTAAATGACTGTTGTTCAACTACCTTTGTAATATATTTATAAATCAAGGGTTTAAGTAATTCCTTAGATTTTATATCTTAATATTTCTAGTAGTCATTAAATTAGTTGGAATCTTGGTAAAACCCCTGCCACTGGCTTTCATGGAGAAGTTGGTAAGCTATCAAAATGCTAATAAAATAACAGTTTAAAAATGTAAAATGCATGACAATTTCCATTATAATTTGAAATATGCACAAATATAATCAGGAATATGAAATAAGATAGTTTTCATGTTGCAGAATTGGGTTCAAAGTACTATGTTTTGAACCTCAAGCAAAAGCAAAGCAGTAAAGAGCATTTTTTCATATTTAAAAATAATAATAGTAAAGTGTCAACACAGATTAGAGCAACAGGGCTTTGCAGCACATGAGGAGAGCTGGCTGGCTCCTGTCTTGGCAGTGAGGAGCTTGGGCTTTGTCTTTAGTCTAGCTTGAACACTAACTCTGAGACTTCCTGCCTACCTGGCCATGGGCAATCAACACAACTTCTTCTGGTCTCCATTTCCTCTTATGCAAATTAGGATAAAGTTCTTTTTCCCAGCTACCTCAGCAGGCTGCTAAGAAAATGAAATAGGTAGGGGATAAAGTACTTATAAATTTCAAGTTGCAATGCCAAGGTAATTTTATTTGCTGGAGTACCTAGTTTAAGTACTAAAAAGGCCTTTTGTTTTTCTAAGACATTCGATCAGTATCAGTCTTTTGTATGAAACGTACACAGGTACATATGCTGAGTTTAAATAGATTTTTAAAAAGTGCTAAATGACATAAAAGTCCTCATATAAACTCTAATTATCAAACCTTCAAGCTGAATGTCAATTTATACATTTATCCTGAAGGACTTAAAAATACAACAAAATGTATTTCGATTAAAAGCAGGGACTTATGGTGTTATTTTTGTTTTAAAGGCACATTACATACTAAAAAAGAATTTGAAATTCTGAGCCTATGATTTGTGACTAACTTGAATAATTGAAGACCAATGGAGAATCAGAATTAAGGTGTCTGTTGATTTGGAGCTGGATTTATGGGAGGGTGAAATGAGTCATGTACACTTACAAAGAAAGAAGGGATGAAAAAGTAGGAAACAAACATGAAAAATATCAAGAAAGAATGGAAGTAAGAAAAGTAACATTTGTTTTATGTTTGGGCACAAAAAGGTGATTTAGAAACATATTTTCACTTATTCATAGGAAGATTATGCAAGTAGAAATAGTAATTTGTATTATGGAAAAAGAAAAAAAACAATAGAATAGAATGATCTAGTCTAGTCTCACAATATAGGTAACAAAGGTGTCGTGATCACTAAGGTCTATGTTGAAGCCAACACTTCATCAAGAAGCCTATCTCTTCTTGAAAACTGTCACCTTGCGGTTCAAGCTGTCAACACAACCTGTGGAACAGTGCATAAGGAAGCAAGGTGGAGCAATTTTTAGGAGGCTCTCATGTCTACTATGCATGTGGTGATGTTTAGAGAAAACCAATTCATTTATCACAAGGGTTAGGAGAGTTTTCTAGAGATTTCTAAGAGAAAAGTAACTATTGTTGGGGGTGACAGTGCTGCTTTAAGTGTTGGATAAAGTAGTAGGTCAAATTCAAGAGTGTGAGCTCTTGATATGAATGACTTCATAAAACTGAGAGAACACCTGGCGATTCCCATGGGCACATACTGTGAAGGCCTGCAGAAGTCATTGGCTGTCATAATGCAAAATTCTATTTCTGTTTTTGATTAGACATCATCACATCCTCTCACTGCCTTGTAGGAGATCTGCAGAAGGCAACACTGCATCATCTTTTTCTTCTGGAACCTAAGAATGTGGTTCTATTTTGTACCTTGTTGCACAATTTATAACTCAGAAATGGGAAGAGGCTAAGAGACCAGGTGCCTTCTCTGCACTGAAAGCAGATTTGAGAAGATACTAGATATCAAATGGCATGGTATCTACTTGTGTCATAAGATAATCCACACATAGAACATAGCACTATTTTGATATAAGAATATCACTTTTCAACAGCTGGATGTCTTAAATATTCTCCCAATCTCTGACACCATATAGTCTAGATGTATAGAGAAAATGTCTTCTATTTTTTTTTTTAGAAATTAAAAGAAAAATATGTCAAAAAGACCCATAAAAATAGAAGAGATTTTTTTTGGTGAATTATTCTAAATTACTACAAATTACAGCTTGTGCTTCCATTCTTTTTGTAACACACACAACAAATAACACATAATGATCCAAGTACTTTAAAATGAAACAAAGTATATAAGTTTAAAGTCTGCTCAACTATATATGGTTAGATAAACAAAACAATAAAACATGTGGTTGTACCAAATGCAAATCTGTAATTGTAAGGCCTAACATGGTTCCTTAATCAAAATTTTATAAAAGTTGAATTTTTTAACATGCTGCTGTTCTTATATTTTTTTACACAATAGACATCAGAATCATAGTTCTGCATGCGTCCTGTCACAGAGGCTCCTGATAAACAGCAGAGAAGTATAACAAGTGCAAGAAAGGATTTTACAGAATTACATTTTCCAAGGAGTTTGGAGTAAATAGCAATTTATCTATTTTATGAGCCTTGGTAGATTTTTAGAATATGTTAACCTCATTATCTGCACCTAAATTATTTTTCATGAGACACTATCAGTAAAGAGGAGGTGGTAAGTATCAGAGAAGAACAATATTCTCTGAGTTTCCCAAAGGCTTTAGTTTTCAAGAACATCGTGGGCTCAAATATGCACACTAATCTCGTGTGTTCATTAGCTCAAATCAAGCTCACACTGACAACTAATTTATTATTATTTTAAAGCTTTGACAACAGTGCCTTTTGACAGATAGCAAAGACCCCAACTTTGATAAATAGAATGATATAAGAAAAAGAAGCAAAGAGAAAGTCTTTAAATAGTCTGATATAAGCTGTTTCTGGAGGTTCTTTGCACCATATTAGAGTAGAAACTGAAAAATTCTCTAATGGCCGTGCCAGCTGGAGAAAGCCATTCACACTTGGCTGTGATTTCTGTTTATTTTACTACACAAAAGCCTCAAAATGAATTGGGTAGGCAGAATGGCCCTCGGTGATTCCATCCTTCAGTGATTGGAATCTGTGAATATTTTCATTGTATATAATAAAATTTTTAAATGAAGTGATGTAAGTCTTCATAGATGTCATGAAGGGCACAGGCCGTACACTAGAAGATTGTTCTAGGTGATGAAGAGGACTCAGTGTAATCACCAAAGTGCTTGAAAACACAGAAATTTCTTGAGCTATAGCAGAAGAGAGGCAGCAAAAGAAGTCAAAGCTTACAAATATGAGAATGGTTCTGGCAATCTGTGGGTGGCTCTGAGGTCTAGGAGGCCATGAGCAAGTACAGAAGAGGGGTGTAGGGAATCCGGTTACCACCCTGCCCTTAGGCAGTGAAGAAATAGAGACTTATTAGTCAGCTCTATGTTACCATAATGAAGCAATGGAAGGAAGCTAACTTACAGAGAGAGAAGTTTTACTAGCTCATGCTTCTGGAGTCACTGGTGTCACTTCTGCACTGGTGCAGTTTGGTGAGGGCAGCAGACAGCTGGTGGTGGAGATACATCAGAACAGAGTGCTCACATCTCCAACAAAAGCAGTGGGAGCGGAGAAGCGGGCTCCCTTAGTTCCTTTTGAGCATAGCTCCATGATATAAGAACCCCCAGTGGGTTTTCTCATGGACTTCCTGAAGGGTCCATGTCCCATTTGCTCCATCTTGCAGACTAATTCTTTAACCCAGGAGCCTCTGGGGAATAGTCAGTGTCCATCAGTGGAGTGGGACTGGGGTCTCACAATGTCAGGGACTGGCTCTACCAACAATGTGGTTGAATTGGAAGTTCATTTCTCCTAGGGCCTCCCAGTAAGAGCTCAGGTGGCCTAGATTTTAATTTTTATGAAACCAAGAGAAAGAAATCAGCATAGCTGATCCAGTCTTTTTATAGGAGAACTGAATAATGATTAATTCATACTTGTAAACTGTGGAAATTGTGGTAATCTAATGCAAAGCAATGAAAAACAATGTAACAATGCAATTGTGAAGGTGATTCTTTAAGCAGAAATTCAGTGTTTAAATGTAAAACTTTCAGATAAGTGCTGAACTGACATTTTTAAGATCCTGAGGGAATCATACCACCTCACTTGAATTATTCTAGCCTGGTTGATCTGAACATGTAAGGTGGAGAAGCAGACACTTACACAACTTTGGCGATGCTGAGAGAGAAGGAAATAAGAATCTAGATTTAACAAAGCTTTCCAGGTGATTCAGATAAGCAGTTTGCCAAATCCCTAGGTGAGAGGCAACTGTCTTATAATAATCCATAACCAACCAAGTCTTCTAACTCCTAGGTATGAAACAATCAACCTAGTTCTAAGAGAAGGTGGTCAGGGTGGGGGCCAGGCTCTCAACTGACAGACAGTACTAAACAGATAACATACAAAGGAGACTGAAGACGTTTCTGCTTCAAGTGGTGGTAATGAGACTAGGATCTAGGCAAAACAAAGCACGAGAAATAGAACTTACTCAGCTTACTTTTCATTATCTATGGTAATGTGATTAGCATGGACTTCAGCCAAGTCTCTCAACAATGTTTCTCATTAACTATGTACAACAATTCTTAACAAGAAACATAGTTTCCATGGGGCCGCATTCATGATGCCAAAGATTCATATAAGAATGAAAACCCAGCCAATTATCTAGGTGTTTCGCCCAATACAAATATTTGACATTGTGTAAACAAAGCCACTGATGTAATTTGATTGTTCCTGTAGATGTTTTGGTTCCTCCAGCCAGTACAGTGTTCTTATTCCTCCCTGACAATTTGTTACTGGCTTGAATCTATAGAACAAATGTCTGTTGAACACCATTTTATGTTCAGCAAGGTCTAATTAAATTAGTAATGAGATATTCGAAGTTTGGTAGTAATGGAAGAGGAGAGAAACAAATGTTCTTTCAGATCTAAGAAAATTCAGAACAAAACATAACCCAAATTGAACCTGAAATGATGTTGACAAGTTAAAATCACTGAAAAGCAGATGCATCTTGAGAATTTCAATTTTGGTAATTACAGATAAAATTTCCCTCCCAAGGAATCATAGAGAATATTTTATTGAACAAAAGTCCATTTGAAGGCACCAAAGCTCGCAGTTGATAGATGTTAGATACGCTGAGCTAGTAATACTTTCTCTTGTATAATTATTTCTGATGAAAAAAACTGTAACCATTAAAAATCAAAGAAATAATCTAAAAATATGTATGAATAATGAGAACTCTCAAATTGCTTCAATTTAATTTGATCAGCATTCAACAAATACAAATATAAACAGTGTATCATTTCCATGAATATTTAAGAGGGTAGTAAGAAGCTTAGTACTGAAATTGTGCTCTTTTCTCTTAATGAGCTCCCATGTAGATGAAAATATTATGGGCAATCTAAAGCCTAAAAGTAACAGCAGAACCTTGTTTAAGGAATTTAATACTGAAAAGTTGAATAAGCAGAGTTTTGAAATAACTACCTAGCAGTCTTCTCATTTGAATGTATATAATAAAGAAGGATCTGATCATATTTGACATCTTCTTTTGTTATTTCCTGTTTTAAAATGTTATTATCTCTCTTAATCTTCTAATGGGTAAATTATATTTAAGCAATTGCCTCTCTCCAAATTTATGAAAATTAGTACTCTGAAAATACTTCCCTTTGTAACTCATTAAATGCTCTTTTTAATGTTCATATGGTGAATATTGTTTTATTTTTTAATTTGAATATTGGTATATACACACTACTGATATATACACATCATGATAATGCTCAACACTGAGAATTTGTTACTAGTATATGACATTACTTAATTCTCATTTTTCCCATCCCCCCCACACTCCTATATACAACACCCACTCCTATATACATAAGCTTTATTTCCTTTTTTTAACCATCACATTTTTCTTTCCTCTCATTACTTACCCCTAAACCTCATTTCCCTTTTAATGTTTATTATTTCACAATATCTATCATGCATTCTAGAACTCATTTACAACTTCAATTTCTCATACTAGAGAAAAGATATAATATTTACACATCTGTGACCTATTTATTTCACTTTTGAGTATGTCCTCAAGGTACGTTCGTTTGAATATAGATTATTTAGTATCTCTGTTAACTAAAGAAGTGAAGTTACCAAACTATGGTAAGCTATTTATACATTTCCCTTTTTGTTACAAAGTGTAGACAGATATGTGACTTTCACTAATAGTGTTCTTTTAAAGATTCAATACCACTTGGGAATAGAAATGGGCTGAATTATATAGCTAAATATTAAAACTTGTAAATAAAAAGTTTTGAAAGTTTTTCTTTCTGTTGTGAGTATATTAAAATTTCTTTTCTTGGGCTGGAGGGTTAGCTCAGTGGTTCCGGGGCCTGCCTCACAAGCGCAAGGTCCTGAGTTCGATTCCCGGTAAACACATACAATGCTGGGCATGGAGACTCACACCCAGCAGCAATCAATACCACATACCACAGTGCTGGGCGTGGTGGCTCAAACCTGTAATCGTAGCACTTGGGAGGCAGAGCCAGGAGGATTGCTGAGTTCCAGGTTTGCCTGGGCTACACAGTGAGCTCAGAGCCAGCCTGAACTACAAAGTGAGACCCTGTCTCAAAAAAAACCCCCAAAATTCTTTTCTTTAGCTCACTACAAAAAACCATATGAAGATTGCTATTGCTTAAAAATAGAACAAACACAACATTAGATGTTTCATATATATGTGTTCATTTGGATTTGCTTTATTTTATAAAAAGACACTGTGAAGGTTTGCAGCTTTGCTCCTCGATGGCCTTCTACCATGATGTTCCAGGCTTAGAGACTGCCACCCGTGCACGGAAACCTCCATCACTGTGAGCTAAAGGAATTCTTCTTCTTTTAAATTGTACAGGTCAGGTGTTTGGTGGCAGAGACAAAGAGCTGAACAACACAGTCATCTGTCTTGGTCTCTATTAAAGCTATGTTTGTACAGAAGGAAAATTCCTGTAGGGGCTAGGCTCACTTATTCAAACATCTTGCCAGTAGAGAACAGCTACCTGAACGCTGACCTTTAGAAGTAGACTCACCCTCAACTTTAAAGAGTGAAAAGTGACTCTTGAATTTAAGACTTTAGAACTTCCCAATCTTCTTGACATTCTAAGTGCTAGCAAGGTCACCTTTCTCCTGGATTGCAAAAAAAAAAAAAAAGAAAAGAAAAGAAAAGAAAAAAGATCACTCAAAACTTTCTGATGTTTCCCTTTATTCTCTCTTCATAAGCCAAGAGATTAAAATGGTTCACCTCGCTGCTTCCAAAGACTTCATTAAGTAAACTGTCTTCTATTTCCTCTACCTCCATCCTTTTAATTGACTTATCTCCTACTAAATAGCTCCTGAAAAAAAGACGCATGATCGAACAGTGATCTGGGATGTTGTATGGGACTTTTCTTCTAAATCTGGAGATTATCGATTTAAACTCTCGACCTCTTTCACCCCAGTGGTGCTTCTCTCTGTGGTATTTTTTTTAGCACTGAGTTTTCCCTTCTAATCCTCATGCACCACCCTTTGTGAGAAAAAAAAATACATAAAAAGGATATAAATAGGAAGGGAAGTCAAATGACCCCTGTTTGTAGATGATATGATTCTCTGTAAAGAAAATCTCAGACTCCACTTAGTGACTGTTAGAACTGATAATGGAATTTATCAGGGCAGTAGAATACAACATGAACATACAGAACACTGGCCACTTTCTATACACCAATAATAAATTTCCTAGGAGATCATATTTCCTCATTTTGAGACAACTACAGAGGCATAGTAACCAAAAGCCACCATGATATTAACTTTAAAACATACACATAGGCCTATGGGACAGAATAGAAATCACAGAAAGAAAAACATGTACATACAGCCAACAGATTCTCCACAAGAAAACAACCCATTGGAGAATGGACAATCTCTTCAAGAGATGATGCTGGGAAAACTGGGCCTCTGCCTCCTGCCCAAGAGATACATGTAATTTCAGCGGCATGAACACAAATAGATCTTTCTTAATCTTCTAAAGTAAGGCTACTTTCAACTGTTTTCCTCTTTCACCTTGTAGATGCCACAGGTCTGCTCTGTGAAACTGCTTTTCTTTTGTGAAAAAAAAAAAACTATATGGTATCGTGATTCACAGAAAAAACTGCAAATTATTTGATCTTTTTAGGTCAGTTTTCAAATCCCTTGTCGCCCCTTTTGTCCATAATCCTTATCACTCTGCCTATATTCTGATCTGACTCATTTATTCCTTTTCTCTCTGCTCTTTTACCCACATGAGACACCAGAATGAAACTGAAGAAAGTTGCTCTGGATTAGAATAATGGAAGAAACATGGAATCAGTACCCATTACTCAGCACCTTGCTTCCTGCTAATTGTTCCAGTGACAGCTATAGTCATTATTTGGCACTTCCACAAGGACTGTGTCCTATCTCTTAACAGGGCCCAGGGTGCTTTTGGAATGCAAAATGATATCTGTGAAATGTTTATGTTTAAGCAGAAAATGTTCCCAAAACTCTAGATGCAAAAAAATAGTTTATTTTGTATTCCTGAAGACACTCACGTATTGCTTGAACCTTAATTATGCTTCCTAACATTTGCAAAATTGAAACCTCAAATTAAACATTTCATTAGTGTAGCTCCTTTGCAATTCAGCCATTTGTTTCAAAAATGAGAAAGGGTAAAATTATGCATTTCGGGAGGTATTCAGTCATAATATCAACTCACATTTATTTGAATGTCTCAGAAAATTGGAACTGCATGGCCTGTTGTGGGAAGTGTGGAAAACAGGCAGTCATCCAAGTGAGTACACATGAAATGGAGGTTATCTCTGTTTGTGAAGAATCCATTTCAGCAAGAAATTGAATCAGGGGCTTCTGCATTTCAAGAAGTGGGCCTCCTTATGGAGCGTGGGAGGGGTGACCTTTGAGCAGAAGAGCAGCCAGATTAAGGGCTGTCAGAAAGCACGGTCTAGTGACCTGAGCACCAAACAGGTGTCTCAGATCAGGACTTCAATCCTGCTTCTGTCCTTTACTGGGTTTAAGTAATTTGTTGTGATTCACCCCAACCTCTGCCAGGCCCAAGCCAAGTGCAAGGGCTCTGCTGACACAATTAGCTCTTTTGATCCAGCAACATCCATTTCCCCCCATACCACGTTATTCCATCATTCACACATGCTGTGGTGACTCCCACCCTCAAAATCTCTTGCTGACCTGTGGCCCCTCCAGTTACAAGCCACTTTCACAGTTTCTCATGACTTTAAAACTTCTCAGAAAATGTCTCTTGGCTATTTTCTCTGCCTTACCTACCAAACCACTTAAGCTGGATTGCAAAGAAGTACAGTGATATCATAAGATTACAACTACTAGTCAGCCAGACTGGATTCAAAATCTCACCATTATCATGAAAAATGAGGCAGGTCATTTGATATCTCTGCACCTCAGTGTCCTCTGAAGCATAAGAGAATAATAATTGGAATTAATTCATAAGTTAATTATAATTAAATGTAACATGCTTAAAGTACTCAGTTGTGGACTGACAAACACTACTCCACAGAAACTATTCTAGCCAAAGTAGCTGCCTGGTGATTACGAACTTGACAAATGCAGAGGTCATTGTTCTGACCATTGTCCTTCAATTCTCTGTGCTAGTCGGTGTCCTTGCAAAGTCTTTACTGGTTCCATGTCCCATCTCCCCGGCTCTCCTTCTATCTCTTTGGAAAGCCTTTTCAGTCTCCTCTCACAGCACAGACTCTCTCTCTCTCTCTCTCTCTCTCTCTCTCTCTCTCTCTCTCTCTCTCTCTCTCTCTCTCTCTCTCTCTCAGATGACCTTATCCACTCCAGAGTGTCTGCAAATCATTTTGCCAAGATTCTCAAACACATATCTCATATGATGGTCTCTTTCGAAGCATTTTCAACCACTTCTTGTTAAATGTCTAATGAATATCTCAGTTTAAAAATGGCCACAGAAGATCTCCTCATCCTGATTTTCAAAGCTCTGTTTCCTATTTTACAACAGAAATATGTCATTGGTGTCTGCAAAGTTCTCACTCATTCATTTACTTTTATGTACTTTCACAACATGGTAGACTCTACTGGAAAAAATTATATTGATTTCACTTCCTCTCCAGTATCATCAGTCTAGCCCAATTCTCTTTAATCTCCCACTTGAGAAGCTAACGTAGATTGCCAAGCCCTTCATGATTTTCCAATATTAATCCATCCACCACAATACACTCAGAATATTCTTTGTTAAATTATCAATATACAAATACAGACCCCTTACAAAGGTAGGACCTATTTGGTAACTATGATTTTGCAGTGACAAATAGTTGACTCCTAGTATATTTTGGATTTTTTTTTTTGAGACAGGGTCTCGCTTTGTAGTTCGAGCTGGCTCTGAGCTCACTATGTAGCCCAGGCAAGCCTTGAACTCAGCAATCCTCCTGTCTTTGCCTCCTGAGTGCTGGGATTACAGGCGTGAGCCACCACGCCCAGCTGGAAAAAATATTTTTAATTGCATAAGAAGATCATCTTTCCCTCTTCCTTAAATAGTCACACATCTCACTATCAGGTATGAAGCAAGACTTGTACACTAAAATTTCCCCAGACAACTACACATCAACTGGTAACTGTTACACTTCTATTCTGTGTTCCATCCAGCCCTCCTTTACTATCCAGTATGCTTCAGCTGGTCTTTTCTTTTTTTCTACACACACACACACACACACACACACACACACACACGTGCGCGCACGCGCATGCGCATGCGCGCTCATGCACACATGCACACACATGCACATAGGTGCACACACAAAGATCAAAATATATTGTGCATTTAAATAAAATTTATGACAGTAAAAGACATATTGCTGTTAATCCACTTCAGAATAAGCTTCCGTTCTTGGAATATACATGTCCATTATTCTTGTCATGTTTCATCCATACCTAGATTTTTCACTGGGTGATTTACTGTTTCCCTAGGATCATCAGCCTTCCTCACCTGTGTTAGCCTAACATTCCTTCATGGTATTTAGATCTAAGCTCAAATATCACATTCTCTGAAAAGGCTTCTATGACCAGCAATACAAATTATTCCCTCTACTCCAGTACCTACGTGGCACATCTATACCTTTTATAGAATTTTAATTATCTGAAATGATCTTAATCATTTCATTGTCTGTCTCCTCCTATCTCATTTCCCATTCCTAATTTTGATCTGTGTACTTCATGAGAGGAGGAATCTGTCATCTTGTTCACAATCAAAGCAGTATTTCTCAAAATAAATCCCATGGAATATTATTTCCTCTGGTATGCAATAGGTAAGTTGTAAGATGTCAAAAAGTTGATGAAATGTTTCACTGAAGCTGAATAACTAGGGGGCTTCTAATGCCTTTTCTGAGTCTTTAAAAACATGGGTAGTATTAAACTTATGCAGACTCCTTTTATTAGAGAGCCTTCTTCTATAAAATATCTCACTTAACTAGAATTCCAACTAGAGCTTTCCATTATCCATTACCTTTCAAGGTCTCTAATGTCATTGTACTCTTCCAGGGGTCCTAAAGTTTTTGAGATTCTTGATATCTTTTCCTTTCTAGAATTTCTCCCTTTTCCATTTATCTTCGTGACCTTCTTCTCTTCTGTAATTGCTCTTAGTTCTGTTTCAATTCTTACCTCTACTGCTATTTCTTTTGGGAATCTGCAAGAGAGTAAAGTGTCTAAGTATCTTAGCCTCAGCTATACTCTCTTTAAAAGTTCATCTAGATCGTTACAACTTTTTAAGTTTTCAAAGGGATCAAACAGTCATAAGCACATATTGCTACTGGGCTGCATGCTCAGTGTCATGCACAAGGGTGAACACAGTGGTTATCGCTTCTGCCTTTGCCAACTCAGTCTACTCCAGGACACACCATAGAAAGGGCAGTTCCGGTAAAGGAAATCAAGCACTGAGACAGGAAAGACACAAGCACCACAGAATTGAAGGGACACATTTCATCTGCCCTAATAAGCCTGCTGGTTCCTCTTCCAGAGGAAAGTAACAATTCTAGCAACTTCCAAATACCATACTCTTCACAATTTTCTGCAACATAAATATGATTATTTTCTGACATTTCAGCTACAAAATTGTTGACATGAGTTTCAATATCTTCACATGAGTCCTAATGTCTACATCACCATCTCCTAAGCTTCTTAAATTTAAATTTTAACATATTTCCAGTCTTTTTCCTTCTCACTGTGGATCAGTTATCAGATCAAATCAACTTTATCTCTCTCATAAATCTGTAATTCTTATATTTCTTTTCACTCTCTTTGCTATTGTCTCATACAAACTCATATTAATTTTGGCCCTACTGTTAACTTTCTTTGAAAGTATGGCAAATGATCCTATTCTAAGTCACTCACTATGGAAATGGCACAATGTTAGTGTTTGAGAATTATCTTATGATCACTACCATTTGTGATCCACTTCCTTGCTGTTTATGAGGAAGGGCATACTTTCCCTGTTCAACCAAGTGTCCTCTGTGATATGAGTGCTCTGAGTATGACATACTGTATTTGCTGTGAACAAAATTCTTAGCAAGAAGAGTATCTTCCATGCTCTCCTGTACTTCCCAGTTATTATCTCATTTGAAGCCTAGGGGTGAGTAGACTTTCCTAAGTCTAAGAGAAGTTGCTTAGGACAATGAGAGAGTTTAGAACAGATTTCTGACTGTGGTTTGATGATATTACATTAGTTAAGTTTTCTTACTGCTGAGACAAAACACCCTACATCCAAAGCTAGAGGTGGAAAGGTTTATTTTGGCTCAGTTTAAAAAGGTTTCAGTCCATAACTGTCTGGCTCCAAGGCAGGATGGCAGAGAGAAATCACAGAGGAGAAACAGTGCATGGCAGGCAGAAGACAGCAAAGATAGCAAGTGACAAGTGACCCTCTTTGTATCCCTCGCATCTTATCCAAACTACCCACTGTTGGGGTGGACAGCTTTCACACCCAGCACCCTTAATGATAGCATTTCTACCAATCAGTGCCAGCATCACATCCCTGATCTTAGCATCACAGACCCTAGATCCAGCCACCTCCAAGATGCCCCACCTATAACCACATGAGGCACTGGGGGACATTCATGTACAAGCCACAGTAGATATATTTTCAAAGTGTCAAAGTAAATAAAATCCCCTAAAATATCCAAATATGAGGATCATTTCCCAGGACAAAGATTAAAGCTATTCAAAGTAGGACAGTGTAACGCTCAATTAATCCATCTGTGAATTGAAGACCAAAGTTTCCATCTTGCTTTACCATATTTCAGGTGTCTGACTTACGGCAGTGTCTGCTGTTACAGAAGAGGAGAGGGAGTCTGATTATTGTCTACATTTTCTATTTTGTCATCGCTTCTGTGGATACCTTCTTTTATTCACACTCCTTTCTACATCTTTCTCAGGATAATTAATGAAGTTAAATAAAGCATAGTGTGATTATCATAAGGGAGAAAACTTGTTAAGTGTGACAGTGGGAAGATAGAAAAGAATTACTAAGTATTCTTCTTTAGTGATGTCCTTTACAAATTTTATTTAAAGAAAAGATATGAGTCAGAACCTGACAAATGTACATGAAAAAAAGTTATGTTTCCAACTATTTAAAAGTAAGGAGATTGAAAATTAGCATTTGCTGAGCAACTACCATGTTCCAGACACTAAGGGATTTTTAAAACAACATAGTGTGGTAGACAACATTTCTGCTTTACAAATAAAGAAACTGATATTTAGAAAAAACCTTGCCAACCATTGAGACATTAGATTGTGGTAGAAATGGAACTGTACCCTAACGTCTCTGACTTTAGAGTTGATGGTCCTTCTCACATGCCTCAGTGACAGGATATCTTCTATTCCACACTGAATTTCTTTTAGTCTACCATGATGCTTCACACATCTACCACCGTTCTCAACGCCTGTGTGTTGTCAAAACCCATGGGAAGTGCCGG
>PVIC010020066.1:11669-30012 GCA_004025085.1 Thryonomys swinderianus | reverse complement strand
TTTTTTTTTTTTTTTTTTTTTTTTTTTTTTTTTTTTTTTTTTTTTTTTTTTTTTTTTTTGAGACAGGGTCTCGCTTTGTAATTCAGGCTGGCCCTGAGCTCGCTATGTAGCCCAGGCAAGCCTCAAACTCAGCAATCCTCCTGCCTCTGCCTCCCATGTGCTAGGATTACAGGCATGAACCACCATGCCCAGCATTGTGGGTGTGGTATTGATGGCTGGTGGGCATGAGTCACCACGCCCAAGATCATATCACTGTATGAGACCGGGATTGAACCAGGGACCTTTGCATGCTAGGCAGGCTGCAAACTACTGAGCTAAATCTCCAGCCTGGCTCTCATCTGGATGATGGCAGGGGAAGATCCCATAGAAGCAATCATCAGAGTCATTTGTACTCCCACAACTATGCTGTTGCCCATACCTGTTTGACTACCTCACTGAAAAACCTTAGCAAATTATAATCTCTCTGATACCTCTTTGTTAACTAGTCATTTTCCTCTGCTTTGGGAGTTTAGGTAAAATTCTGATTCAACAGGAATATTCCCTTTTTATAACCTGTGATAAGAGAAATGAGTTACTACCTTTGGAAGCAACCATTAATATTTACTATATCTGAAATTTAAAACAAGCAACTAGTCAAAATGCCAACCATAAAGATCAAGATATATGAATGGGTGCAGTATCTGTTCTTCTACTCTCAGACATCTCAGTGGAATTGGGATGCAAGCAGGGTAAGAGCAAGCAGAAAAACAAATGAAAATAAGGAAGAACTGCACAAACCTCAGAGGAAAAGAACTGAGTAGAATGGATTCAACCAAAGCTAACTCTTAAGTTACTATCCAAAGAGCATTCACTGTTGGTCATCAGTAAACACCCACTTTACAGCAATGTTGATCTCTCAGTAGAAAGCTGAATGTTTTGTGGGTGACATTAATATAACAGAAAGCCTCAGTCCCTAACCAAGATGGACCCAAGCAAAACAACCTAGTAATTGCCCAACAAACCAGAAGACAAATGGACCTTGCTTGCTTCATTTCGTCTTTGGACTGAGTAGGGCATAAAGTTTTCAGTTTTTATCTTCCTTTTATGATTTTGGTGGCTGGAAAGAATTATGCTTTTATGGCATTAATGTGCTCTGTGTTTTTAATTATACAAGTAGTGGAAAGAAACAAATGTTTAAAGACATTCTTTTAGGAGCTGCCGTCTTCTTGTTCTATTTCAGACTAGTTCATGAAAGTTTTCTAAGGCTTTGCACAATCATCATCCCACAACTGATTTTCATTGAACTTCTGCTTTATATTGTGATTGGATTCTGTTTGGATCTACCTTGTTTCCTTTTTTTTTCTTTTATTAAATATTTTTCAATAATTTTTTTCAGATATAAAAAAATTACTTTAAAAGTACTAGAAAAAATCGTTATTTCTCCTGTATACTGTAATGATTATTTGGCTGGTAGTGAATTCTAAGTAGAAAGTCATTTTCCCTAGAAAGATTGAAAGTATAGCTTTTTGGGCCGGAGATTTAGCTCAGTGGTTCCAGCACCTGCCTCACAAGCACAAAGTCCTGAGTTCAATCCCTGGTAACCACATACAGTGTTGGGCGTGGTGACTGACACCCACCAGCAATCAATACCACATACCACAGTGCTGGAGGTGGTGGCTCATGCCTGTAATCCCAGCACTTGGGAGGCAGAGACAGGAGGATTGCTGAGTTCCAGGCTTGCCTGGGCTACATAGTGAGCTCAGGGCCAGCCTGAACTACAAAGCAAGACCTGTCTCAAAAAAAAAAAAAAGAGAGAAAGAAAGAAGGAAAGAAAAAAAGAAAGAAAGAAGAAAGAATAGCTTTTGCCATCATTACCCATAGTTCTTGAAGAGACATCTAGTAACAATTAAATTTTTATTCATTTGAGACCATCTGTCCCTTTATTCTCTCTGAATACCTTTGTAACTTTGCTCTTTGTCCTTGGAATTTTGAAGCTTCATTAGGATATTTTCACATTAATTTGTTCATTCCATAAATTTTTGCTGAACAAATGATATAGCAGTGAGAGTCACACAGGTGTAACTAAAACAGATTAAAATTTGCTTCCTGCTTTGTTATTTTACCTGTTTTGGACCTCTGTGAGCCCTCTCCTTTTGAGGACTGGAGTCTTTTTTTAATTAGAAAAAAACGCATTATTTATTATGGATTTGTATTTTACAGAAGGCAGCAAACTACAAGAGTTAAAGGCAAAGAGCTCTCAAATTCTCATATATTTCCTTACTTAGAATTCTCACACTCACCAGCAACCAGTACCATATACCACAGTGTCGGGCGTGGTGGCTCACACCTGTAATCCCAGCACTCGGGAGACAGAGACAGGAGGATTGCTGAGTTCCAGGCTTGCCTGGGCTACATAGTGAGCTCAGGGCCAGCCTCAACTACAAAGTGAGACCCTGTCTCAAAAGCAAAAAAAAAAAAAAAAAAGGAAACAAAGCTTATTTATATAGAAGGTAGGGGTTGTAGGGAAATCAGGGAAACAGGCAAAAACAAGAATCAAGATGTGTTCATAATTCTTAATGTGGAATATGGTCATAATGCATGCATAAAATCAATAAAAATAATTTTCTAGTTATTTTGAATATATAATACAATGTTTTAAGTATAATCACCATTCTGTGTTATAGAACACTGTTTTTATCTTACTGTAATTTTGTACTCACTGATCAAACTTTCCCCACCATTCCATTCCCACTGCATTCCCCAGACTCTGATAACCACTATCCTACTCTATGATTCCATAAGACCAATGAGTGAGATCATACAGTATTTGTCATTCTGTGCCTTATTTTACTAACATCCTCCGGATTCATCCATTTGCTACAAATGACAGAATTCCTTCTTTTTCAATGTTAAATAATGTTTTATTGTGTGCACATATCACATTTCCTTTTTTCATGCATTTGTGGATGGGTATTTAGTGTGATTTCACACTTAACTATTGTGCGATTGTGCCATACTGAACATAGGAATATGGATATTTCTTCAACATGCTGATTTCACTCTCTTTTGTATAAACATGCAGCAGTGAGATTGCTCCATCATATGGAAGTTCTGCCCTAAATCTTTTGAGGAAACTTTATGCTGTTTTTCATTATGGCTGTACTCCTTTATATTTTAATAAAAGTTCCCTCCAGGCGTGGTGGCTCATGCCTGTAATCTCAGCATTTGGGATGCACAGACAGGAGGATTGCTGAGTTCGAGGCTTTCACATAGTGAGCTCAGGGCCAGCCTGAACTACAAAGTGAGACCCTGTCTCGAAAAAAAAGTTCCCATGTCTCTACATCTGTGTTTGTTATTTTTGTCTTTCTGAGAGTAAATGTTTAAAATAAAGTGAGGTGATTTTGCATTGTGAGATTGTGTTGGGATTGGGGGGAGCTTTATTTCAGTTTGGTTTGGCTTGACTGGGGAGGAGGGAGAAGCTCCCTAAATTGCCCAGGCTGGTTTGAACTTGCAATCCTACCTCCACTTCCATTGTAGCTGGGATTAAAGGATGTGCCACCATGCCCAACTTTATTGTGGCTTTGGTCTGCATTTCTTGAAGAGTCATGATGCTCAATATTTTTCCTATACATTCTGGTCATTGTATGCTTTTGAGAAGGGTGTATCTCTGTCCTTTGTCCATTTTTACTCAGGTTATTTACCTTCTGCTGTTAAGTTTCTTGCTTATCTAGATATTAACCTTTATCAGGTGAACAGTTTGCAAATACAGTCTGTTTCTGTGAATGTCTCCTCACTCTCCTTTGTTGTGCTCTCTGAATTCTCATACCAATAAACACTCCTAAATTCTTGCCGTGGCCATTCTCCTGTTCTTCTAATTTCTTTTCACTAAAGTAACATGTTCTGCTTTCCATCACCCAAGAATTCTCCAGTTCTTTTGGTTTTCTGTTGATATCTTTCTTCACTAATCCAGTAACTTATGGCTGTATTATTTTGTAAAGTCCACTTTCCATCGGTTTGAGACTTTGGGAAAAAGAAGAAATAGATGACCACTTGAACCAAAACTTGTTTTTCTAAAAAATGACAAATGTTTAAGTAATGTGGGTGGTATGCTGGTTTTAAAACTATCCAGCCCCCTATAACTTGTTGATCTTAGAAGCAGCAGCTAAGGCTAAAGTTTAGAAACACCAAAATAAAACTGCTAGGATACTTGTGCATTTTCCCTTAAAAATTTTGACATAGTTTCTTACAGGAATTCATTTTAAAAATAACTCTTTAATATCAATTAAGTAATTGGGCTTCAAAGTTGGGGTTTCTCATTACAAAAAGGAACACTGCTTTACCAGGAAAGTCAACTATTTTAAGGTTGATTTTTCTTCACCGAAAGGATGTGGGTTATATCTGGAAAGATAAATGAACAGTATAAACCTTAAGAAAAAAAAGGAATTTGCAATTTTGGCTTACTCTTTCTTTACTTTCTACATACACGTGTTAACCAAAATGTTAGATTTAACTAATATTTTACTACCTACTAAAGCCCTTGTATGAGACAAGATATTAATTTGGCCCCTAAGACTCACTGCAATTTGGTGGAAATAATGTATTAGAAAATGTTCACAACCCTATAACTTTCATATATATTATCATTGTTTTTTCAGGGAATTTCTGTTTGAAGAATAATCATAGCCCTTTTTGTCATACTTTTGGTGAGAGAGTAGTGGACTTTACTAATGAAATGACTTGAGAACTATCATTTCATGTCAGTCTTATTTCATGACTTTCAAGGCCAGAATGTAGTTCAGTGGCACCACACCTGCCTTGCAGGCTCAAGGTTCTGAGCTTGATTCCCAGTACCAGAAAAAAAAAAAAAGAAGTACAGGGATTTTATGACTTTCAAAATAACCCACAAATCTCACACACTGTTTCCTTCATACATCCAAAATAGAAAGTTAACAGGAATATGAGATATAACAATATGTTCTTGTAAAAATAATATAAATTACTACACTATTATTAGTTGACAGTTTGGACAAGAACCTTAAACTCAATCCACATATTTCAACCCAAAAATTCCACTTCTAAAAATCTACTTAAAAAAATAAAGTACTTTTTACGCTAAAGAGGTTGATTTTCATTTTTGTCATAATCATAAGAAGTAGCATTCCTAAAAAGTGCCTAAGTGTCTAAACTAGAGCCTGAGATATAGATATCTACAGATAGTTTGTTTGAATGATAACTTTAGAAAACAGAGTAAGCAAGATGAAAGATGGAGTGAAGAAAGAATAGGCATTAGAGGATCCATTTTGGGCTGGTTACATCTGTAGGTAACAGGGTTCTGAACTTACTGAGGAACATGGTACCATGCACCTCAGAATCAGAATATAGTGTTCCAAGCCCATATGGCATCGTCTATCACCTCTCCTCTTAGCTGAGCCTTACTAGGCAATTCCAACATTTTATTAGGCCTTGTTTCCAAGCACCGTGGTATACTGTATACTCATGGATCTTGAGGACATGAGCCTATGGTCCTATATTATTTGCGCCCTCTAAGGAGCACCTTGGTCCACAACAGTGTTACGAAGGATCCATATCAGGTACAAAAAAGTGAAAAGATGCTCATAGGAGTCTCCTCAGAGGCCATAGGGGAGGGCAAGGGAGATAAATGCGTGCAAAGGGAAGGTAAGTGTCATGGAGGCTGAGTCATTAACTCCTATCACATTCTGTGACCTCTCACTTACTCCCAAAGGTACTATTTCCACCAAACAATACTGTAATTTCATCTTTTCTGCATCATGATTTGGAGGGGGTCTAACCCATAATAAAACCCATGCTTATTTGGCAACCCCATTACCAGGTACTAATTACTCTAAGAATAGTATTCTAGCAGTGGACTTCTAATAGTGAGAGCTTCTGTAATGCTGAAGTGACAGCGATGCCAATTCTGCAAGTCTTCCTTCTGAGGTTCTTATCAGTGCTTTCCTGAAATTCCACACATCTTACTGCACAGCATGATTACTCCTAACTCTATAGCCTCAGCAGTAAGGTAGGCTGCCCTACCACATGGGCCTTCTTCTGAGTCTTTTTTCTCCTCTGAGTGTTACTCTAGATACAATCTCCCAGTTGAAATGGCTGAGAGAAGTACTTTCAATGATAACTTTTATTGCCTCCGAATTTCCAAGGGACTGTGCTGGTTAAGCTTGATGGTGTCAACCGCAATGGCTTGGAAGCCACTGGCAGGACTGGAGGAACACACTGCTGGTGTGTCTGAGGGGTCAGGGAGGCGCACCGTGGGTACCATGCATGATCACTCACATATTCTTCTTTCACACTGTCCCCCTGCTCTGCTTCTCAGACACCCTGAAACAAGCACTTTGGCCCTTGCCAGACCTTTCTGCCACAGTGTTTTTGCCCATGGACTGAATTCCCAGAAACACTTAGGCAAGTTAACCTCTGCACTTTAAGATTTAGGTATAAGGTATTATGCCCCAGTGAAGGACAAGCTTACTAAAACACAGGCCCACTGCTTTTATGTGCTCGTGGTGTGTGTGTGGGTGTGTGTGTGTGTGTGTGTGTGTGTGTGTTCGTGTGTGTGTTAGGAAGTTCAAAGTACAATAATATTTGCATTCTTTTTTTTTTTCTTGAGACAGGGTCTTGTTTTGTAGTTCAGGCTGGCCCTGAGCTTGCTATGTAGCCCAGCAAGCCTTGAACTCACAGTGATCCTCCTACCTCTGCTTCCTGAGTGCTGGGATTACAGGCCTGAGCCACCACGCCCGGCATTGTGGTGTGTGGTTACCAGGGACGGAACTCCAGGATGGAACTCAGGACCTTGCACTTGCAAGGCAGACACCAGAACCACTGAGTTAAATCCCTGCCCCTGTATTTCTTTCTTTTGAGATGGAGTCCCACTATGAAATTCAGGTTTTGAATTTACTATGTAGCTCAGGATGACCTTGAACTAGTAGCTCTTCTCCTGCCTCAACCTTCTGAGTCCTGGAATGATGGGTGTGCACTCAACATTCTATCTAGCTGAAAGAAAGAGTTTTCTTTTTCAGTACTAATGATTGAACCAAGGCCTCATACGTGCCAGGCAAGTACTCTACCATTGAGCTATATCCCAGCCTTTGTATTGCTTTAAAAAGTACATCCCTGTATCCAAACTACTGAAGCTCTACAAATTTCACAGTATGGCAAGCCCCTAAATCATTGAAGAATTCACTTCTAGGCAATGGCATCCATGGTTCTTGCCACAGTATTCAGATTACTTCCCAATTCCTGTGCAACATGAAGTCATCAATGAAATGAGTACTGTGGTGTTTTCTGTACAGTACCGTGATGTTTAAAGGTCTCTTCCTATGCTGCTGTGACAGAAAGCAGTAGAATTAACATAAACTTGCAGCATGGAATTTATTGTGCTGATTTTCCTATATAAATATTCTCTGCTTTGATCCTTTTTTTTCAGATTGGAAAAGAAACATTTGCCAGCTCAGCAGCATGAGCTAGGTTCCACAGCTGGACCTCGACCTGTGATGCGCACTCCAGTGAGACACTGCTTTCAGGACTATCACTTGGATAAATTCACCATTACTTACCTTCACTCATCCATTTTTCAGGAATGAGAGCAGTAAACAGAAAAGGAGTATCACAGAGACCATCACTTCTGCATTCTTTATATATTCAAAAATAATATTAATTTCTTGCTTTTTTGTATTTCAGGCTGGCCCTGAGGCTCACCATGGAGCCCAGGCAATCCTCAAACTCAGCAATCCTCCTGCCTCTGCCTCCTGAGTGCTGGGATGACAGGCCTGAGCCACCACACCCGGCAGTGTGGTATGTGGTACTGACTGCTGGTGGGTGTGAGCCACCACCCCCGATATTGTTGTAAGTGGTTGCCAGGGATTGAACCAGGGACCTAGTGCTTGCTAGGCAGGTGCCAGAAACATTGAGCTAAATCTCCGGCCCACATACAATAGTAATATCTGCGGTTCCACCAAGGATACAGTATTACTCTGACTTATTGTAATGGCTGAAAGAAATAATTTCAGAGGTGATAGGGCATCAAAATAGCAGAAGTCAAGTGGTTTCACTTAACTGAACCTTTCTATTCTATGGGTCAGAGGAAACAGTGTGAGCACCCTTCCTCTGCTTCAGAAGAATCTATCCCGATTGTGCACAGGATGATGAGGGAAAGGAACACAGGCTGAGTCTTCGGATCTGCCGTATATATTAGAAGACAGATGTGGGCCCAAATTTACTTGTCACCTGGCCACTGTAAAAATCTTGAAAGCATTTTCAGGTGCTTTGATGTCAGTATCATTTGAGATCCTGTATCCAACACGGGATGCAGTCCGTCCTTCAGTTGGTGGTCTCTGAGTATGGTAACTGTTTAAAGTATGGAAACTGGGCAACAAGTCACAATTTTCCAGAATAGAAACAACCTACTTTTCTTTTCAGCTGTTCTTGATTTAGTTTTTTTAATTGTATAAGTCAAGCAAAACTGTAGCTCACTATCTTACTCCTCCCAAGAAAACCACGATCATTGCCACAGATCTCTACAGGTTTCAGTGTTCTGGATGCAATTCTGCTATGTCTGGCACAACATTTACATGCACCAGGTCTCTGATTATACATCAGTCCCACCTAACTTCTGCTGTTTTAGAATCCCTTCATGGCCACAGACACCAGTTCCACCCACAATAAAGCCCTAGAGGTCCAGTAATGGACGTATGCTGCTCAAGTCTCCTTCGAAGAAATAAATGGTTGTAAGGAGTGTTAGGTCCAGCTGCCTGAACTTTGAGATCCATCGTAGCATTCATTCCATAGCCACACACTTCTCAGGCTTATCCCAGGCAAAATTTGGCAGATTTTTTAAAGCTAGTTCATTCCTGCCTCGTAGCTGAGGCTTTCTCAGAATCTCCTCATTATTGTGATGTTAAGATCATCAGCAGTGATGTCCTTCTTGCCTTTTAGATGGTGTGTGATCCAGACCCATTAGACAATCAGTGTAACTATCTACTTACAGGATGTGTTAGTCTGTTTTCTGTTGCTGTACATGAACATCAGAGATGCAATAGTTTATTAAAAAATAAAGGTTTATCAACCATTTAACAGCTGACCTGAGCATCTCTTGATCAGCGTGTTTGTCTCTGTACTGACTACCCAAGTACTGCTTAGGCAGGTATCATTTCAACCAGTTCATTCTTGTCTGGAATAAATTTAATAAAATTTCCATTTATACACTATCTTATAAAATTAATGAAAAAATTATGCAATTGTGGTCATCCTATATTTGCATAATTGGAATGGTAAACAGTGAAGCTCACTGAACTAAAGACTGGAAAGTTTAAATGAGGCAGCCACAAATGATGAGGTCCTCCTCTCTGGTGGGAGCATTCTGCAGAATCCTAAGATGGCATTACATGGTCAGACAGAACATTCTTGTTCAGGTCTCTTCTTTTTAAAAAGCCGCAATTCCATCAGAGTAAGGGCCAACTGTTATACCCTCATTCGACCACAGATGCTACCCTCCCAAATTAAGATGTCAGTAAAGTTTGTTCCTTCTGGAAGTCCTGAAGGAAAAGTCATCCATGTTCTTCTAGCTTCCTGTGGATGAAGCCAATCCTTGGTGAACTTGCCTTAAGGATACATCGCTTCGATCTCTGCCTCTATCTTTATTTGGCATTCTTCCTTGTGTATGCCTATGATTCTGTGCTCAAATTTCCATTTTCTTATAAAGATACTAGTTACTGCATTAAGATCCAGTCTAAGTCAGTATGGCCTCATGTTCATTTGGTTACATCTCCAAAGACCTTATTTCCAATTAAGGTCATTTTCTGAGCTCCCTGGTAAACATAAATTTTCAGGGAAAGTATTCAATCCAACACAGGTTCTAAAAGCAAATAACTGACCACATAACTCTATCATTTTGGCAACATATGTATGTGGTGTTGGTGCTCAACAAATAGTTGTTATGACATATTTATCACAGCTTCCATCACCGGGTAACTGAATGATCAAAGTGGTCCCCTAACACGTGCCAGAGCCAGAGTACAGTGGCAAACCATGCCAAGAACACTCTCAAGCGTAATGGTTTCCAAATCCTTTACTCACAGACTCCTTTGTTCAAATGAAATTTGATTAAGAGTGTTCAGACAGACAGACAGAATGGATAAAATCTGTTCTGATGGAGTCTGAGTCTCTGAGAACCTCAGCCACCTCCACCTGTGTGAGATTTTGAGAGAAGAAGCTTCAAAGAACATTACTAGAAATCTTTGTACCATCTTTTCTGTTTAGTTCAAGAAGCAAGTGCTAAGCACAGCTAATATAGAAAAAATAGGTATACAAGGGCTAAGAGGTGAGGGAAAGCACAAAGTTAATTTAAGAATAACTTGAAAAGAAACCATTACAGCTTACTAGGTCCAAACAGTACAGGAAGACTCAGGACACCCATCTGCAGCAGCTTGATGCTCACGTGGGAAAAAGTTATGAATTATAAGACAAGAAGAAAAAAATCATTTGAGGATGTAGAGTAGTAGCTGCTGTTTTTGGGTCCTGACTACAGATTCGTGGATGAAGCTCAAAAGTTTTCTAGGTCAAGTTAGAATCAACTGGCTACACAGTGCCGGCAAGTTTATATTGAATGGCTTAGATTTTCTGTTTCCCAAATAAGTAGATAAACAGAAGACTTCTGTCTCCAGACACATTAATTTGATACCTTCTGTGAGCACTTAGTACAAGGGCAAATAAATGTATTTAATATAAATGCATGATTAATTATTTATGTCTTTTGATCGCTCTGAAGAAGTATGTTGACATGTGAAGGAAATAAGTAAATAAAATGATATTTAAAGAAATGTTTCTATCCCATAACACACAGGCTATCTTTTAAAAAGTGAGGCTATTCAGTAAGATTTCAAGTCTTTACCAAAGGGGGGACATAATTGTCAAAATGCCAAGACCCATGAGTCAAGAGATCAGTTGAACTTTTCTATCCAGGCTCCCAAGAAAGCACTTTAATTTGCTGTCTAAAATAGCTCTATGGTTTAACTTACTTCGTATAATTTGAAATTGACAAAACATGATGTAAAATAAAGTGTCAGGGACTATTTTGATACCAGTGTTACTAAATAATACTACAATTATTTCATAAAGTGCCTGAATAAAAGATGTTATGCTTACTTAGTAAATCAGATACCATCAATCATTCCTCTGTAACCAACTGTTATGTATGGCTTTTCCAGTGTGAGGCTCTAGGGCACTTGATCAGGCAAATTGGCTATATACTTGACACAGAGGGAATCTGGGATCTAAGAAGACAACTCATCTTCTCACTGAGAAAGAATCCTAGACCTGAAACAGGAGAGGCCTGTACAACTGGAGGCAGCAGTGAAATCACCAGTTTCCCATGGAAGGTTCACTCTGGAGGAGAAGAAAATTGGACCCCTTTGCTATCCTGAAAGAAAGAAGGGAAGAGATAAACAGCCACAGTGGACTACTGGCCACAGGTCAACATATCAAGGGAATTTATGTTGTGAAGTAGAGAACAGGTCCAGCCAAGCTCGGCTCCCAAATCCATCCAGGGCCTTTACTAAAAAGGGCTGGAGACATCCACTCTCTTCTGTGACCAGAGAAAGGGTCACAAGGGGTCTAGCTGACAGCAGGAAAGGAATATCCCACCCCGTTAGAACAGCAGCTGAGAGAACAGTGTGCACAAGACCACAGAGGGGAGGCTTGGGCAAAAGACACAGGGAAGACTGCTCACTGAGGAAGAGCCCCATCTCTCAGCCCCAGTAGTAAGAAAGTTGAAAACCAAGGGGAGAGCTAACTGTAGTGAGAACCCAGCAAACTATGGCAGTTGCGGAATTAGTGGGCACAGCGCCTCCTGCTGGAATCTGGACTTGCTGTGGGGGAGGGCAGCTGGTACCTAATCAACAAGAAATCATTAGGAATCCTAAGCACGTAGGCAGTTCCATGATGGAAGAATCAAAACCAAGAGGATGAGTATCACAATATTGTAGGGAAAGATGTTCTCTAATTTTCCCTGGAAATTATTTTGTTATTTAAGAAAATGTTTCATTCAACTTGAGGTATTCTAAATTAGTTCTTGCAGAGAAGTTTCTATAAAACAAATAGAAAAAGCAACCTAATATGATAAGAAAATCCCTTGTTTAATGCTCATGTACTTTCCATCTTGTTTAAGGGGTTAAATTTCTCCCATTCTTAGGCAGTGACTCTACAAATGTGGACATGAGATACCTCCTCAAATTGCAAGCCTGTCCTTGGTTTTTGGGGGCTTTTGGTGTGTGTGTGTGTGTGTGTGTGTGTGTGTATGTTTTGACATGTTTCATTGTGCTAGATTTTTTAAATAGATTTCCTTAAAATAAAAGTTTGTTTTGAAAGTGGCAATAGTTCTTGTTTTGGATGTTGTTTCTATTTTGCTTTATTTTGTTCTATTAAAAAAATTGTACTGCCGGGTGTGGTGGCTCACTCCTGTAATCCTAGCATTCAGGAGGCAGAGGCAGGAGGATTGCTGAGTTCGAGGATTGCCTGTGCTACATAGTGAGCTCAGGGCCAGCCTGAACTACAAAGTGAGACCCTGACTCAAAAAAAAAAAAAAAAAGTAGTACATGCTTACTAGAAAAAGGGAATGAGGGAAAAAATGCGAATGAAAATTAAAATACCAACAACCACCATTAATATATATGTAAGCTTTGCAGCTACATTTTTTTTTAACTTTTCAGTAAAGCCAGTACGTGTAAGACCTCAGATTGCTTTTAGCAACCCAGATGCCTTTAGTAGATTCAGCAATAAAAACTAAATCTTCTGAGGAAAAAATATTTCTCTTGGTAAAGTCACCCAACAATGCACAAATGGTTTAAAACATAAAAGACTGTAGTTCTTTAAAAACACTAGTTAAGGGGGCCGGAGGGTTAGCTCAGTGGTTCAGGTGCCTGCCTCACAAGCGCAAGGTACTGAGTTCAATCCCCCGGTAACCACATACAATGCTGGGCGTGGTGACTCACGCCCACCAGCAATCAACCAGCAATCAGCACCACATACCACAGTGCCGGGCGTGGTGGCTCACGCCTGTAATCCCAGCACTCGGAGGCAGAGACAGGAGGATTGCTGAGTTCGAAGCTTGCCTGAACTCCAAAGCGAGACCCTGTCTCACAAAAAGAAAAAAAAACACTAGTTAAGGAAAGTTACAGCCTGAGGTTCAGCCTGAAGGGGAATTATAGTGTTAGTGGATCTTGGGGCAGAAGGGGGTGCACAATAAATTTAACAGAGACCAAAAAGAGGTTCACAGACCCCAGGGTGTCTCGCTTCCTGGGTCTGCACATGAGGGCCCCATGCACTCCACACCAGCAACTTGGCTCAGCGCCGCACCGCAGCCTCACCACGGGGCCAGGGGACAGAGGGAGAGCTGCACCTCACTCCGCTGTCCTTCCTCTTCCTCCCTCTGAGCAGCAAAACATAATGAGGGAAAGGAATAAATATGATTCTGAAAGAAAATAAAAGAGCATGTATATAGGCGGTGGGTGGGTAGGGATGTGAGTGAAAACTGAGAATTAACTTGTGTCATATACTGGTACAAATTCCCCAATGTTGCATGTGATTGTGAACTGTGTATAAAATGTACCAATAAAGAATTCAATTCAAAAAGAAGAAGGGAAAGAAAAAACTGAATAGTAAAAAAAAGGAAACAAAGCTTATATATATAGTGGGTGGGGGCTGTAGGGTGGGTAGGGGAATGGGAAAAAAAAGAGAATTAAGTCGTGTCATGTACTGGTACAAATTCTCAATGTTGAATGTGATCATAACATGTGTATAAAATGTACCAATAAAATCAGTTTAAAAAAATAATACTCAAGTCTTTCTGATTTCCTGTGTAAAGCAAGGTGTAATTTTCTTTTGTTTGATGGTTTGTTTATTTTTTGACACAGGGTCTCACTTTGTAGTTCATGCTGGTCCTAAACTCACTATGTAGCCCAGGCAAGCCTCAAACTCCGCAAACCTCCTGCATCTGCCTCCTGAGTGCTGGGGTGACAGGCATGAGCCACCACACCCAGCACTGTGGTATACGGTATTGATGGCTGCTGGGCTTGAGTCACCATGCCCAGTATTGTTGTATGTGGTTTCAGGGAATTGAACTCAGAACCTTGTACTTGCTAGGCAGGTGCTGGTTCACTACTGTTCACTACACCAGCATGTTTTTGGAACCAAGCTAAGCCTTTAACTTCAGAAACAACAAAATCAAATTTCCAAAACTGACTAAAGTAATATAGCAACATAAATGAGATTTAATCAAAGAGCAATCCATTGAGAAAAGGAAGCCTGTTTTGTGAGGGCGATGTAATGCTTAAAAAGAGTCTCAAAATGAGGAACTTCGTTAAGAAGACAATTTTTCTGAGAATAAACTCTGTTTACTTCTAGCCAACTAGGAACAAATAAAGGCCAAATTTCTTTTGTCCTTTAGCTGCAAAACCTTCCATAAAGAACTTCAAAGAAGTGTTTTCTTTATCCATGTACATCACACTGCCAAGCAGCATAGAGGACTTCCCCTGTAGTTTATTTATTCATTGAAAACCAAAGGTTCTAGGCCTGGAACTGATTTTTAAAAATAATACCATCCAATCCCCTCATGTGCAAAGAAGCTAAATCCAAAAAGGTAAAATTATTGTGGAAAAAAATGGATTTCTAATTGAAAACTATGATACAGGCCCATACATCAGTACTGCAGTCTTGATTTTATATTATTAATGTACTTTTATGCTAATTTCACCAATTAAAACCTCTCACATATACACTAAATGAGGTCTACCTAATATGGTAGCTAGCTCACATCTGTTTTGTTTGTTTGTTTGTTTGTTTGTTTGTTTGAGACAGGGTCTCGCTTTGTAGTTCAGGCTAGCTCTGAGCTCACTATGTAACCCAGGCAAGCCTCGAATTTAGCAATCCTCCTGTCTCTGCCTCCTCAGTGCTGGGATTACAGGCATGAGCCATCATGCCCGGTACTGTGGTATGTGGTATTGATTGCTGGTGGGCATGAGTCTCTATGCCCAGCATTGTATGTAGTTACCAGGGATCGAACTCAGGACCTTGTGCTTGCAAGGCAGGCACCGGAACCACTGAGCTAACCCTCTGGCCCTCACATCTGTTTTTTATTCAAGATATTGTTGTTCCCCACCGTTTTGGTTTTTTTAACTGATATATGAAAATGGTCCATCTTACATCACCACATAATGTTTCAAAATATATAGACACTGTATTTAAACCTCCACTGTACTCAGTAACAACTATACCATAATACTAAAGAATGAGAGAGGGAGGAGAAGAGGATGAGACAAGAATGAAGATGAGTTATTGTGCCTGCGCCAGTGCCCCACAAGGAATGTAAGCACTATGTACTGCGCACATAGGCTAGTGAAATAAAGAGCAAATAAAAAGAATTAGTAGGGAGATAAAACACAGCATGACTAAAATGGTTAATTGGAAATGTCAGACTTACTGGACTACACAGGCCCATACACAGCACCTGACAAGGTCAGTGAAAGTATCGCATGAAGCAAAAAACAGCAGCAGCATACCACAGTGCCGGGTGTGGTGGCTCACGCCTGTAATCGCAACACTTGGGAGGCAGAGGCAGGAGGATTGCTTTGCGTTCAAGGCTGGCCTGGGCTACATAGTGAGCTCAGAGTCATACTGAACAACAAAGCGAGACCCTGTCTCAAAAAAAAAAGTTTAATTTCTTATTCATTCTTCCAATAATTATTTAAGTAAAATCTATGCCAAATCTATTTATTTGTAAATTCATTTTAGCATTCCTTACTGCATATATGTGTGTGTGGCGCTCTCAATTTTTCACCCAGTGACATTATTAGTTCTTTCAAAATGAGTCATCTAGAATATATGATGAATGTTGATTTGTACTTATATCAGAGGCATGATTCTCCTTTTTAAGAATGTTAGTCTTCAGCAACAGTGCACAGGAAAAAAATCCCACCCCAATCCTATTTTCAGCTTCAAGTTCCTCCCTCACTCACATCTTTGTACTTGAAACAAGACAATTGTGCATTCCTTATCTCTGACTTCAACTATTTTATGAATTCAGAAAACGTCCCAGGGCTTCACTTCTATTGTGTTTCAAATGAAGAGAACTGAGTCAATACTCTTTATGATCCAACTCAGCCCTAACTTCTTGTGATCAACTGTGTTACACACCCATATGTTCTTTACTCTCCTAGTCCCTTGTGAGTTTTTTTTTGCCTGTTTCTTGATACTCCTGTACAGATGGTCCCAACTTGCAATGATCTGATTTGCAATTTTTCAACTTCACAAGGAGCAAAAGCAATATGAATTCAGTGGACACCATTCTTTGAATTTTGATCTTTTCCTGGATGAGCGCTATGTGCTCAATACTCTCTCATAATCCAGGACCCTGAGCTGCAGTCAGCCACATAATAATGAACAGTAACCACCACACTCTGCAGTGTACAGCGTCGCGAGCATTTTTTGGAAATAGGTGTCCAATAAATCACCCACTTTATTCAGTGCTTGATTTATATTATAGGGTTTATGCTGCATGATTTGACCGACTGCAGATAATGTAGGTGTTCCAGGAACTTCTCATTTTGGCCAGCCTAATCTCCACTGTTTAGCACACTCAGTGTACTAGATGCAATTGCAACGTATAATGCTTCCCATCTACAATGGCTTTATCTGGACACAACTGCATCATAAGTAGAGAATTATCTGCATTTACTTTTTATTTCACTTTCTGTCACACTATGCCTTATTTTCTTTCTCTTACTTGGTTGTTTAATTCCTCTCCATCAAACTTCTGTCTCTCCAGTTCCCAAAACACACATACACACATATACACACAAAAGACTATAACAAACTTGTAGTTATTATGAGTACATGGAAGAAACAATTTCCAATCAGCTCTACACTGAACCCCTCTTAAAAACATTATCTCAAAACAAAACAACCAAGAGTTTCAATGAAAAACAAATTGGTAAAACAATCTAACCACTTTGATTGCACCGTGCAGCATGTTGCAGAGGGAGAGACAGCACACACTATGGGCCTTCACCTTCCCCTCCACCCAGAGGGCAATGAGTCAGAAAAAGGCACACTCTAGGCTCATGCCATTGTTTATAAGGATGCCACGCTTTGTATGTGTCCCCTCCAAAAGTTCTTGTGAAACTTAATGCTCATTGTGGTGGTACTGGGAGGCGAGGTCTCTGAGGAAGTGGTTAAGTTAGGAGGGCTTCGCCCTGTGCATGCATTAGTATTTTAGAAAAGACCTGGAGAGAACTAGTTTAGTCCCTTCTTGCTTTTCTGCTCTTCTACTAAGGACAGAGCAAGAAGGTACTTACCAGACATCCAATGCCAACACCCTGCCTGTGGACTTTTCAGACCCTTCAGTGATATAAAATAAATTATAATTTCTAAGCAACAGAATGCCTGTGGCATTTTGTTATAGGAACACAAACAGACTGATGTTGCCCAGCACCAATGTCCTTATAGTAACACACAGGGATTGCTTCCAATCGTAAACAGCCCCACCACACAGCTAACCCAATCACTTTGGACCATGTCACCACAAGACCGCCTATCCCTTCACAACTTGCTACCCCCCCCCATCCTCTACAAAAGCCAAAACCCTATGCACAATAAAGAAGTTTCCTCCATCGACCAAAAATGGGTGTGTTGATTCTGGCGTCCCCGTTCACCCTCCCGCCAGTGCGACCCCACCGGACAAAACAACAGGACCACAACGAAAACCACAACTGGCGCCCAAACGCGGGGCACACTGCTGCGGGTAACCCTCCCCCTCTCGGGTGAGTTCTCCGTCCCTCGCGGAGCCCGCTCTCAGATCCCCCGGCCGGTGACTGGCGCCCTCGCTACTCCGTCCATTGCAGACCATTCCTTTCGGTGTTGCTGGACCCCCGTCTGTCTGGTCCACCTTTCCTTTTCAGACCCTTCAGGACCTCTGGTCTCAGACCCCCCTCTGGCCGGTGACTGGCCCCCGGCTCCCATGTTTTGCGGAGCCCGCCTTGCAGCCCTCCCCGGCCGCTGTTTTACTTCTTTTCCTCTACTTATTTATCTCGTTGCTCATTTATTTTGGTCCCCCCTCTCCACGACTCCCCCACATACCTCTGTGCTATTGTCACCTTTTCTCTCCTTCTCCTCTTCAGTCTCTGTACTCTTCTTGTCTGTTCGCGTCAGGACCCTCTCATACCACGGCTAAGGTCCTGTTTGGTGCCGAATCAGCTCAAAATGGCGCCGAGCCACCTCAGCTGCCCCTCCCCCACCCTCAGCGTCTCTACCGGCTTTTACTCCCGATGCTCCACCCACATGTGTC
>PVIC010020066.1:0-11569 GCA_004025085.1 Thryonomys swinderianus | reverse complement strand
CTCTAACCCTAAGGTGTGGAAAGACCTTCAGGCAGCAGTCGCTGATCAGCCCCTCAAAGCCCCCAGGCCCTACAATTGCTTGATAATTTTGCACAAAGGGTCAACTGCCCTGAAGGCTGGCTAGACCTTAAGCGTGCTTTTTTACAACCTGGAGATTTCCTGGTCTTTAAGGCCAGGTTCTTTGATGAGTGTGAACAGCGAGCCTGCGTTAACATGGCCGCACAGACCCCTTTTCCACTAATAGACCAATTCAAAGGTGTCGGCCCACATATTCAAGTCACTATTCAGGCTGCATTTGATCAACCCTATTTCAACCAGGTTCACAATTGCACCATCCGAGCCTGGCAAAAAAATGCCCTCCTGCCATGGCTTAGTCCCTCTGTCTAAACTTGTCCAGAAGACTAATGAAACCTTTCCTGACGTTTGTCAATGTGTCATAGAGGTGGTTATTCCCAAGGTTGCCCACCCAGATGCTTGTGACTCTATGATCGACGATCTTATTTTTGAAGGGTCTCAAAAAATTTATCAGTCAGCTATCGCCTCTTTGTGCCAGGCGTCCCTTGATGACTGGATTCTTGCTGCCAAAGACATCGGAGCTCCCACTGGCTCAGTTTTGGTTTCACAACCTGCTGATGCATTCGCTGCAGTGCTAACAACCCCCCCCCCCCACGCCAACCTCTTACGTGTTGGCACTGCCATCAGCCAGGTCATGTTTATGCCTTCTGCCCACTGCGCTCAGCCTCCATTCCACCTCCAGCCCCCTCACCTGCCAAACCACCCCCCTTACCTGCTAAGACATGCCCCAATCCTTCCTCTAAAGCCTCTCCATGGCCCCCCACTCCTCGACCACAGTGTGCAAAAGGATACCACTGGAAACATGACTGCTGCACCATATATCATAAAGATGGCTTCCCCCTACCCCCTCTTTCTACTCCACCCTCTGCTTCTGACCCTGCCCCTTTAAACTAATAGCAGGGCAGTTCCCAGCCCCACTCAGAGGGAACACCCCTGCTGCACAAGCCCTTAAACCAATGTCTCCTGCCAGATATATTGGACCACACCTATAGACACCTTTAAGCCACAGTTTACCCTATTTTGTGCAAACAAAAAACTTAAACTCCCATTAGCTGGAGTCACCCTGATGGTCACTGGGGAAAATTCAGCCCCTTGATTTTAGAAGATATGTCGAATAACTTGCTTGGTTGTGACTTACTTGAGGCAATGGGTGCAGTTCTCAACCTAGAACAACACCCCCGATACTAGAGGCCACTGTTAGTCTCCTTCCATCAATCCCCATTCAGCTGCATTGGGCCTCAGACACCCCTGTATGGGTTGAGCAGTGGCCCTTTATTTAAACTTGAGGCGCTCCACCATCTTGTTAACCAAGAATTACAGGCCCATCACATCAAGCCCACCACAAGTCCATGGAATACCCCTGTCTTCATAATTCAAAAACACAGGTGGTTTTTGTTCCTCCATGATCTCAGAGCAATCAGTGCCACCATGAAATCCCTGGGACTACCCCAATTGGGACTCCCACTCCTGTCAGCCATCCCACAGGGATGATATATTGCCTCCTCAGACCTCAAAGACTGCTTCTTCTCTGTCCCATTACATGAGGCAGATCAAGCCCACCTATCCCCTCACAACTTGCTCCCTTTTTCCCTCCCATCCTCTATAAAAGCCAAAACCCTACATGCACTAAAGAAGAAGCTTCCTCCCTCAACCAAGAATTGGTGTCTTGATTCTTGCATCCCTGCTCACCCTCCTGCCAACATGACCCCACAGGACAAAACAACAGAACCGCAGCAAAGACAACAGACTGAGACACTGGAGTACTGTTCAGGCCTGTGTGGTAAGACTCAGGAACTTCTGGTTCTTTCTGATTCTTGCCACAGCCAAGTAAGAATCTGCACACTCTGCCACTCACCACACTGGACTCCACACTTAAAAAATGTTGTTACCTATATTTTCCTACCAAGTTAAGAGTTCAGATGGTATCCTTTCTATCCAAAGAAAAAGCCCAATAAAAACAAGCATATTTGAATCTCCCAAGAATTATTTCCTACATCATGAGCCAGTGTGATGTGCTTCCTAAGGTTTCTTACATAAAATGCCATAGGGTGTTTGGAAGTTGAAGGAACTGTGACCAACAAAGAATACAAGAAGAACACACAGGCCAAGGAAATACATTTGCAAAGCTGGGGCTCTTCAAAGGCCCTCAGGGTTCTGGGAACAGGGAGTAAGCCATGCAATGGGGCTACAGCAGAGAAGCTCTTTTTGGTGGTGAGGGAGAAGAAGGAGAAGGATTAGCACAGAGGAAGTCAGCACTGTCAAGGAGCTCACAAAAGAAGGCTTCTGTCTAAATTATTTCTTCATAATTTAACTGAACATTGAGATGTGGCTTCTGAAATTTCTCCTTTGAGGTCCCCATCTATGAATAGTAGCCATATACTAAGAAATTATTTAATCCCAATTACTGATGAGTACACTTATGAAAATGAATGTGAGTTGGGAATTTTTATATTTCTCCATAAAAAACATGAGGGTGAAAATCTTTCCTTCCCTAATAACAATATCAATATATCCATATCTACCAATATCAAGGGAGCACTATGCAATCATTAGAAGTAAATATCATAGTTATAATTCATGGGGCTGGAGATTTAGTAGCTCAGTGGTTCCAGCGCCTCCCTCGCAAGTGCAAGGCCCTGAGTTGGATCCCGGTAACCACATACCATGCTGGTTATGGTGACTCACGCCCACCAGCAATCAATACCACATACCACAGTGCTGGGCATGGTGGCTCACACCTGTCATCCCAGCACTCGGGAGGCAGAGGCAGAAGGATTGCTGAGTTCCAGGCTTGCCTGGGCTATGTAGTAAGCTGAGGGCCAGCCTGAACTACAAAGCGAGACCCTGTCTCAAAATAAATAAATAAATAATTATAATTCACAATACTTAATGGCTAAGGAATGTGCCTTCATGAAAACATGATCATTTCAAATCAGAGAATTTCTAATTTGCATTTGTTTTGATTGATTTGATTCTTGCAGATTTATAGATGAAGCAATGTGTTAGTTACTTTGTTTAATGGCTGCTACCAGGCTCTCTACAGGGGTGCACCTCCCAGGGCACGATGAATTCCTGACAGCAAAGACATTGAAAGAAGGACTACCATTCTGATAAACACTCATGCTTTCCCAAATGTAAGATTTCTTGGTCCAAATCATGGCAAGCACTGAACATATGCAAGACAGCAGGGCTGGGATTATAGTTCAGTCGTAGAATACATGCTCAGTGTGCACAAGGCCTTGGATTCAGTGTAAGCGACTCACACACACACACATGCACACACTCAAAGAAAGTGTTTGCCTTCATCCCTTTCCCACGTCGTATAGTCCTTCTTGTACCCCTGTACCTTCCATAGAGACACACTAGTTGTTTTAATTCAGGCCACTATCACACAATACCACAAATTAAGGAGCTAAAACAACAGAGATTTATTTTACACAGTTCCAGAGACTAGAAAGACCAAAATTAAGTTGCCAGTACTGTTAGTGTCCAGTGAGGACTCTGTCCTTGGGTGGCAGATGGCGATCTCATGATCTTTACATGGACTTTCCTTTGTTTCCATATTCAAAACATGGGGGAAATCTCTCTTTTCCTTCTCCTTTTTAGAAGGCTAGTAATCCTATCTTGAGAACCCCATCTTCATGATACAGTTTAGATTTCATTAGACCTCACAAAGTCCCTCTCTCTATTCATCATCATATCAAATGCTAAAACTTCAGCGTACGGGGCCGGAGATTTAGCTCAGTGGTTGCGGCGCCTACCTCACAAGAGCAAGGCCCTGAGTTCGATCCCAGTAACCACATAGAATGCTGGGCATGGTGACTCACACCCACCAGCAATCAGTATCACATACCACAGTGCCGGGAGTGATGGCTCACGCCTGTAATCCCAGCACTCGGGAGGCAGAGACAGGAGGATTGCTGAGTTCCAGGCTTGCCTGACTATATAGTGAGCTCAGGGCCAGCCTGAACTGCAAAGTGAGACCCTGTCTCAAAAAAAAAAAAAACTTCAGTGTACTCACTTTGAAGTTTCCCATATTATCCTGAGCACCTACTCAAAATTCATTCTTTTTCTTCCATGAGAAATATATCCATAATAATCTAAAAATCTTAACTGATTCTGCCATCAATTCTAAAATCTGAAATCTTCATCTGAATCAAATATCCAAAAGACTCGAGAAATGATCCATCTTGAGACAAAATTCCTCTCCAGCTATGACCAGTCAAGTTATGTGCTCCCTAAAAACAAGAGCATGATAAGTAGTTGTTGCCCTTGCAAGAGAGAGACACAAGAAAGAAGGGTGACAGGTCACAGGGAAGTGTAAACAGTAAATTCCATCATATTTTAATGCCCAACAATAATCATTTTTGATGCAATGCTTTGTTTTCCAAAGTGCAAGTAGAAATCTCACCTTCAGGGCCCAAGGAGGGGTTATGCAAATATGGCCGGAGGAGCTGCTCTCTCTACAACTCTGCTGTAAAAATCCAACCCTGAGGGCTGGAGATTTACCTCAGTGGTTCCAGTGCCTGCCTCACAAGCGCAAAGTCCTGAGTTTGATCCAGTGACCACACAGAATGCTGGGCATGCTGACTCACGCCCACCAGTAATCAATACCACATACCACAGTGCTGGGCATGGTGGCTCACGCCTGTAATCCCAGCACTCGGGAGGCAGAGACAGGAGGATTGCTGAGTTCGCGGTGGCTTGCCTGGGCTCCATAGTGAGCTCAGGGCCAGCCTGAACTACAGAGCGAGACCCTGTCTCAAAAAAAAAAAAATCCAACCCTGAGGCCCTGAATAATGTCTGTCAAACATTCTGAAACTAGAAATGTGTTTGAAATGAAATAGCCTCTGAAATAGCCTCCTATGAAGACAGAAATGACCCTCCAACTGCTTATAGCAAAATGTGCTGTGAGGGATGAATTAAAAAATTAATTCAAGAGTTAATCAAAAAGAACCCCACACTTAGGATCTGGAAAATTATCAGCCTAAATTTATTACCCCCCCAAAATGAGAAATGTGTTCTGAAGAGAACACTAATATTATGATGGGACTATCAATTGATAATGAGTTTTTGGGTTTATATGAACAGAAACACTGTCAGTTTGAACTGAATGAGATGAAGATGGATTAAATAAAGGAAGGCTCTCAGAATTGTTTGCTTCTACAAGACAGAACCACAAACTTATTTGGCTACACCTATGTGATAGTCTTAGGAAGAATATAAACAGAAGGAACCAAAATGTGTCTTCAACACTTTGCTAAGAAATTTCCTTTTGCTAAATATTCAATTTTATAACTCACACATTCTACCTTGATTAAACACTAGGACATAGTTCAACCAAGTTCTGGACCACTTTATAATAAACATTGTCTGCCTTCCTGTTTCTAATAACATGTTCATTTCTGTGTACTAGAATATTCCTTAATACCTATGTTTCCAGAATGTACATCAAGTCCTTTCACCTTTTCTATTCAATATCCAATTCTAAAATGGTTGCCACATTTTTAGGCATTCTTTACAGTAGAACCTTATTTCTTGTTACAAAAATCTGTCCCAGCCTGTGTTATCCAGAGAAATGGAACCAAAAGGAGCTAAAGATAGATATAAATATAAAAATATGCATAGAGATATAAATTATACAGAGATTTTTTAATCCACTATAAGGAATTGGCTTGTGCAATAATTAAAGCTTTCAGCACTTTCTGCTGTTGGCAAGCTGCAGACCAGGAGAAGCAATGATCTAATTCCAGTCTAAGTCCAAAGACTTGAGATTTAGGCCAGCTAATATTATAAATTCTAGTCTGGCCCTGAGACAGAGAAGCAATCAATATTCTAGTTCAAAGACAGGCAGAGAGAAAGAATTCCTTCTTACTCAATTGTTTTGTGTCTGTTCAAGCCTTCAGCAGATTGAATGAGGTCCACCCAAGTGGAAAAGGCAACCTTCTATACTTAGTCTACCAACTCGGATTAATATCATCAAGAAATACCGCAAACAATGTTTATCCAAATGTCAGAGCTCCCTAAAGTTCAGTCCAGTTGACACATAAAGTTAACCATAACAATCCAGACTCCACTTGACCTGCCTCCCTGTCCGACCTTTCCTCAAATATGCAACCCCTGCTCTGCCTGCCTATCACAAAGACACAGGAGAACTAAGTCTTAGCTCCCCACTTGAAATGCCAGTTCGTGTTCTCTAAAAATCAGAGAATGAATTTTAGGAACAATGGAGATTTGAGTAGGAAAATTTTATTGAGAGAGAAAGCTTCTGCCTAGGAGAGACAGAAGGGGGAACCCAGAAAAGTGGGTAACCTGCCTGCCTCACTTTTTAGAGGGCCTTTATGGAGCAAAGCCACGAGGTGAGGTAGGTCTCAAGAGGGACAAAATTACAGTCAACCAGTAACATTGCAAATATAGTAGCTGAGAAACCACACGAAATGCACAAAACCATGATCAACCAACAGGATTACAACAAATACAATTGCTGAGGTAACATTGATTAAATGGGGATCTAATGAGAAATCAAATCACATAACAATCAAACAGAATTTTGACTTAGATTCTTTTCCAAAGAAGTGGGTTAAAGTCTCAGCCCTCCACCCCAGGCGGGTGGCACCCTCTTTAGAGTATCTGGCAGCTGCCTATTTGGAATATCAGTCACAGCTATTTATCCTACATGGGTGGGATAGCTTTCTCCTGGCAATGCTAACCTCCAAAGTGGCTTCTTTGTTCAATTCTGAGGGCCAGTCCTATCTATCTATCTGCCTACCACACTTTTAGCTAGTTTTTCTACCTATAATAACAACTTCCTGACTCTGTCCAATACCAAAGATCTTGCTAAGAAATCCCTTAATTGCTCCAAAAATCAGTACTAAGATAGTGATGAATGTAGCAATTACTTTCCCTATTTGTATTTCACCTATGCTTTACCTAGGAAGAAAAATATTCATGGGTAAGATACACCATTTGAATCACTCTGAAGCACACAATTCCGAGGGAGTAAGTACCCTCATGGTGTTATGCAAGCATCACCACTCTCTGCTTCAAGAATATTTTCATCATCACAAAGTATACTCTATACCTAGTAAGTAATTGCTCCCTGCCTTCCCTTCCTGGCAGTCACTAACCCAATTTCTGTCTCTATAGAGCAACCTATTCTGGATATTTTAGATAAATAGAATCATATGCAACATAATGTTTCATGTCTCTCTTCCTTCACTTAGCTAAGGAATAATTTTAACCTCCTTAGCTGGACAAGATAAAAAATAGAAAGTTAGATATATGTTGTGGTTTAAAGATGTAGAGGTTGCCTTCAAAACCTCATGAGCTTTCTAGTTCAGTTTTACCCAAGATTTGGGGAGCTCATCTATTTAATGTGTTGTTATTGTATGTGTGTTATGAACTATTCCCATGCAGATTTCAGGCAGCCTGATCACAAGTCAGCATTGGGTCAGGACAGAAAATAGGAGGATGGTTGGAGGGGCCCATTCCCTCCCCTGACAGTGACCTGGTGGGACCAGGGTGGTCACAAGGTCATACAGCCCTGAGGGGTCCAATTTATCTGCAGCGTTCAATAAAAATAAAAGCAAGCACCTCTCTGGCACCAATGTAAATTATTCATGGGTTTATTTTAAAAGAGAGATCAATTTATTTAGCAATAACCAAAAAAGGAGTGCACACCAGTTGCTAAAACTTTCTAATCCAAGCGTGTCAAAGATAACTACACTCACGGCTTGCACAGCCACAGCTGCTGAGTTTTCAAGCGGTCCCATGTTTGCTCAGATGTTGCTTGCCACGACGTGGGACCTCCGAAGGGATGCCCAGCGGAGACTCCAAGTCTACTCCAAAGTTTGTGGGAAACAAGCTGGTTGGCTGCCCCCCCAGGCTGCACAGTCTGAGAATGGCATGCCCCCAGGGCACAGGGTCCCTAAGAGCAGCTTTGCACACTGAGAATGAGGAGGCCCCCGGAAGGGTTTCAGTCTGTGTCACAGATTTTATTTGCTGCAGACTCCCACATTTATTTGGTCTAACAAAGGCCCCTAAACAAATGCTCTTTTCTTCCTCTTAGCTCTTCATTTTTAACCAGGCTCTCTTTTTATTAATAACCACAGACAAATACATTATAAATATTTTAACCTTTATTTCCATCCCATTGCTATTTCTTTGGCTAAGATCAAAGTCTGAATGTATCCTCAAGTTTGAATTGTTTTCCTGCTTCTATTTCAAAATATGGACCATGCGGTCTTTATAATTTTATTCCATGATGACTCGCTTAGATTTAATGATATACACAAGCACCGCAGTAACTCACTAAACAAATCCATGTGACGATGAAAGGAACATCATGAGCCTGATCTGGGTACAAAGGCCTTTGTATTATTTTCCTTTTCTTTTCAGAAGAGTCCGTAGCTGAGCACAGCATATTCTGATTTAAAATTTACAATGACTCCTTTTTAAATAATAGCATTTGTCTTTTTATGAGGTCATTCAGCTTGAAAGTATTCTTATTTCACTCCATAAACATTTACATCCAAAAGACATGACTACAAGGTAAAGTCACTGGTTTTGAACAAACAGACTAGAATTTATCCTCCCATGTGAATGATGGTCCACAGAAGCAGGTAACAACACTCCAAGGATTTTCAAAACAGCCCAGAACTTCAGTGAGGAACTGCTTTCTTTCGCACACAGAGCGGATTTGCTCTAACTTTTCTAAAAACTAAAAAAAAAAAAAAAATCTTTTTCTCACCAGGATAAGCTTCACTGGGGGAAACAATCAAGCTTCTTCCTAACACAGACGATTACTGACCAGACAGAACCGCTTTTAGCCTGAGTAAGGTAATTGCAATATAATGACATTTACTTTTTCTTTAATATTCCTTGATTAATCCTAAAGGTAATTCCCAAAGAACTTCCTAAAAGGTTTATAATGATAGCCATATTGTTGAAAGAAATTTCTAGGCTATTCTCACCTTCTCTCATCTTCACAGTTTGGGTTCCAGGTGGCTAGTTAAGGGCACTTTTCTATTTTCAGCTTGGTAGGGTTTTAAATTTTATCTAACACTTCCAATTTGTGTGTGTGTGTGTGTGTGTGTGTGTGTGTGTGTGTGTGGTACCGGGGATCGAACTCAGGCCCTTGTGCATCTAAGGTTGGTGCAGTTCCTCTTGAGCTAAATCTCCAGCCCACAATTCCAGTTTGGAAATGAATAGAAATATAAAACCTAAAGTATCAAAAATTACTAAAAACATTCACATGAATACATAATCTAGAAATTAATACATATTCTATGCATAACTGCTAAACATAAATGTACAAATAAATATATGCATATTCATATTAAATATATGAACATTGTTATTATAAATAAATGCCAAATATACACACAAAATAAGGAAAACTTTGAAATACCAACTAGCCACAATGCCCACAATGTATACTTTTGGGTTCCACATACTTGTTTCCAATTTTACTAATTTCAGTAAGCAAATACCTATGACTGAGTTGGCAGATTGGCACAACAGGACTGAGATGTAGCTCAGGGGTAAAGTGAGTGTTTAGCAAATATAAGGCCCTGGGTTAATCCCTAGCTATACCTAAAAACAATAAAGAATAAACATCTTAGGTGCTATACAAATCAATTTCAGTAAGTTTTAAATTGCAACCTCATAAGGGTATTTAATAGAGATAAACTCCCTCTCTCTCTCCCTCTTTCTTTCTGTGTGTGTGTGTGTGTGTGTGTGTGTGTCTGCGATCCTGTTAATGAGGAAAGGCTAAAGGAAAATACCACACATTGGGCATTATTGTACACCAATCACTGAACCATTACTAATTTAATGCTCTCAACATGTCTGAGATAAATGTTTTAAGATCATACACAGATGAAGAAACCGAGGCTGTTGGGTTGAAATAGCAAGACACCGGCACACCACTAGCAAGTGGAAGAAATGTAATTAGACTTAGCTGATCAGGGTTAGAGAAAAAAGCCCAAGGCCACATCTACGTGTTTGGAAAATGAAATGAATCTATCTTCCCATGGAAAAGAATTTTCTTTCAAAAAATGATGCAATCATTTCCCCTGATTGCTTTTTTCATTAATCTCCTAATTCTTTTGCTTTACTTTTCTAAAAATGAACTGAGACAATTACCTCCCAATCTGGGAAGTAAAATGTTCTGTGTATTTTTATCTTCATTTATATAACAAGCCTTTGGAAACCAGTTAAGTGCTTGAATCACTTGAGTGTTTGGGAGGGACATTTAAAAATAAAGTAAACTAAATAAAGAACTGTTGAAGTGAATGGAAAAAAGTAACATAATTTTTAGTTAGAAGACACTAGGACACTTAACTATCGACGTGGGCAAAAGGTTAAAGATTTAAATTGAGGGAAGAATGAGGTCTTTCAAATCGAACAGTGGACAAAGTCCAGCAGAGTGGCACGACCTGTGACCCCAGCACCCTGTAGGCTGAGGCAAGAGGATCACAGCTATATTGAGACCAACCTGGGCTCTGCTATACACGGGTAGTGAGTTCAAAGCCAGTGTGCAGTATGCAGTGAGATCCTGTCTCAAAACACCAATAAAAAATTTAAAAGAAGGAAGTTAAAATCCACACCAAAATATTTCATTTAATCCTAATTTTACTCGTGTCTTGTTTTAAAAAGTGTTTCTTATTTTTGAAAAATGGCCCAAATTTTCTAGCCTATCTCCCAATTTCCTCTCATACCTTCTTTGTAAGGATTGTTCATTTTCACCTTTATTTTCTGATCAGACCCTAAGAGACTGACAGTGTTAAAAGAAACAAACTAAAACAAAACACAGATTAAAAATGACATTTTCCATCCTCTTAATTGGTAACAATTCATTTTCAAAATCAATATAAGTCCCATAATTTACTAGGACTTCATACAACCACCTTATTTTGGGGACAGTCTCGCTTTTGTTGCCTTCTGCAGCTGTCATTGCCAAAACCTCATACTCCCAAATCCTGAAAGAGCTTACATGATCAAAAGTAATCTTATCCAGAAATTTAAATTTATGAGTATTATCAGAGGAGTTCCCAAGTTTCTAATTCCTTTGTACTGACTGTGGCTTTTTTTGTTTGCTCTAAATCCGCATCTGTTTTTGTACCGGAAGGACACATAAAGAAACTTGCATACACTGCTCATCTGGAGCTGACAGTTTACGCAGCCGAGCTGAGTGTAGAATTTTCTCTCACTTCAAAGGGCATATTCCAGGGTGCAGAGAAAGAGGGGATTGGGTCCTCGCAGCCCACACTGCCCTCTGGCCTGCAGTCTCGAGTCCCTGGGGACAGAAGAGGGCAAACTCCGGCCTTTGTTGCTCTAGGTAATGTTTCCCACAACCCCTAGCTCATAAATATTGACATTTGGGAAAAATAAGAGCAAAAAAAGAAAAAAAGGCTTTTACCAAAAAGAAAAGTTGTTTCTAAGTTGCAATGTTTTTGTATCTGAAAGCCTAATTTATATCTCACATATCACT